>CM028920.1:2170000-2390000 GCA_016801845.1 Polydactylus sextarius | reverse complement strand
TTTGAACTTTAAATGTCAGTTCTGCACCATACCTCAGCTCTTCCTATGACTGTGATCTTATGGACAGAAATCTCTGGTACAACACCTGAGGTCTCCAGTGCTCCGATAACCACATGCACCAAAGTTGCTTTTGTTCCCCATGTCGTTTCCAGTTCCTCTTGCAGCCCTTGGTATTTATCAAATTTCTCATGCTGCTTCTTCCTGATGTTGCTTATTGCTGTTCCACCCCCCTCTTCCTCTTCATTGTCAAGGTTTCTGCTGCCTGAGGTGCTTATTTGAAAGTAAATCTTTGAGTCCATCTTCCTAATGTAGTCTTGGATCTTTGTTGTTTCATTTTGGACAGCAGCCTCTTAGCCTCCTTCATTCCTCTAAGAGTACTGTCTCAAAGTGCTGGACTGAGTGGGT
Organism: Polydactylus sextarius; assembly: GCA_016801845.1. Classification (NCBI taxonomy): domain Eukaryota; kingdom Metazoa; phylum Chordata; class Actinopteri; family Polynemidae; genus Polydactylus; species Polydactylus sextarius. The sequence goes on along the minus strand of CM028920.1, from coordinate 2,389,595 downwards.
GAAACTCTTCATACATTGTGAGGAGCTTCTTTGTCTTGATACCAATGGCCTCTATCACCTCCTTTGGCCAGCTAATTATACGATTTAGTATCTGATGACTGTGTATGTGTTGATGGCTTAGACTTTGTTCCAGATGTATGGCCCCTTTACCATTCGTCTTCTCTGCGATTGCTCCATTACATTATCATTGATAAACTACATGCTGCAGACCTGTGTGTGTAAGAGAGAGAGTGAGCGAGAGAGCAGAACAGTCCATTTGTTTTTAATGTTGTCTTTTGCTTTAGAAAAAATAAATTGATTGATTTGTAGCAGCCAGTTTGATTCTGTGGCGGTGGCCACACATTGATCATTATATGGGAAATCCTACGATCTTTGTGTCGCTTTATTCACTTCTTTGATTCTATTTATAGAAAATATGTATTGATACACTTCTGGGTTTTTAAAATGGCACTTCTTTGTTTACTGTGTCATGTACTGCCTTTAGTTACAACCAATTACCAACAAGTCAACCTAAAGGCCTGCCCAAGAACTTTTCAGGGCCAAATGGAATACCTATCCCTGGGCAGGCCCCACTTTTGGCCCCTGAAAAAGGTTCCTGAGTTTTGCTAATTCCTGTATTATTACCCAGAGGTTGCTGAGGTGGAAAAGTGGCTTTTGATGATACTTGGTTGTTGCTGACATTCTTGCAAACTTCTCATAGTTTCCATTTGCCTTCAGGGTCCAAAGGTACTGGTAGCTACTCTGAACATTTGCAATGCTAGCTTGTGGTAGATCTGTTCCTCTCTTCAGTTTCCCTCTCTTGGACACCATCCAGCAACAGTGATGTCATTGCTGAAGATCCTAGTGCTAAATATTAAATAAAGTCAACATTTATATTATGCTTTTGTCTTCTTGCGACCACTCCAAAGCACTTTGTTCTACAGATCACATTCACACATACATTCACCACTATACTTGACACGTATTTTGTGGTGTGGATTAGAGAGTTCATTTGTCAGTCAGTTCTTGCACACAGCTGGATGTCATCTATGTAGTGGAGGCTGACATCTGTTCCACTTTGGAACAGTTTCTCATTGTCACCCATTCCAATGATCTGGCCAAGAAGAGTCAGGCCTATGCAGAACAGCAGCAGGGATAGTGCATCACCTTGGTATATGGCACATTTGATGGTAACATTTGATGGTAAGTTGGCCTGTGCAATTAGAGCTTTGAGGTTGTGTCCTCTAATGTTGTACATCTCTAAGAATTCCATTATCCAGCCATAATCCAGAGTGGTCTTTTTGATGAGTAAGGCTTTGGAGTGTCCTCCTTTTGGCCTCCACTGATGTAATTTCCTCCTTCTGAGGCAGGTGATTGGAATGTAATTTCCTCCTTCTGAGGAATGTGATCTATTCATCCCTGGGCTTATTACCCCATGTGTGTTCCATCACTCAGCAGTTGGTTCATTTGTGCTGCAAGATGTTCGCAAGGTGCAGTTACCTTCATAAACCTGTAGGTGTGGCTCATGCCAGGGCTTGGTGCTGTCCACCTCTTCATACTTGACCCTCAACCTTGTACCTTTGGTGAGTTGGCTTCTTCTCTCTGTGTTGCCTTGATCTTCACTTCATGGTTCCTCCATGGGGGTAGTCCTTTTAATGGCCTGTGATGTGCATCTTGAAGCCAAGCATCTCTAGCATCACTGCTGCTGTGGGCTCAGTGATGGACTGTGTGGATAGTTTGCAGTGCTGCATTTACATCCTCAAGTAGACTTTCTGAATGTATTTTGTCACTTAGATTGCAGTGCTGCCAGGTTTCCAGCTTAGTCATGATTTTACTTTTCAGGTCAGCTCATGTAGGTGAGAATGCATCATCACAGAGCCAAAACAATGTCTGTGTAAAAGGAACAGATGCTGATGATGCTGCTGTGCAGTCTAACATCACAAACTGGGGCGGCATTACACTGGCTTTGTTTGGTTCAGTGTAAACAAGCAAAGGCAGCGTAACAAGTGGACTTCTAAACAGCAATACAGAAGACCTCTGTGTAAAAGAGGCTATTGTGGGACCATTAAACACAGGGTAATGACACTCTCCTCTGTGTTGGTAAACTGAATGGGGTGGTGTTGATTACAGTGAAGGGAAACCGAAGAAAAGAGTAGGAGATGAGGAGGGGGTGGAAAGGGGGCAACTGTTTTGTCACTGTGGCCTAGGCAGCGACATGTGGTGAACTCTGTTTGACTGTGGACGAGGTGACTCAAGTTCAAATGTTACATCATCTCAGTGGGTTCCTGAAGAAACACGGCTTAGCTTTAAATTTTCACCGTCACGTTATTGTGCTATTTTCCTCCACATTACTGTGAAGTGGAATTACTATGGTAACAGCCCAGTGAACAAATCCACTGATCACTGTCATTGAAATAACTTTGATGAATTGTACACAATTCATCAAATGTGACAGTGGTGATCATCCTACATCTACTCTGGTACCAGTGAGATACAGAATTGTGGTTTTCTAGTGAAGTATCTCAGATCTGTCTGTCGTGAAACGTGGTACACATAGTTGTGTGTACCGCAGATATTAAATGTGATGCAAAAAAAAAAAAAAAAACAAACCACTGATAATCCTACCAGCACCTATTTCATTGGTTTGTATTATTTAATCAGCAGTAACATTATGATTTGATGTTTCATGCCATCCTGATACTTGTTTAACAACAATGCAATACTCCATCCATACTGCTTTTTTGGATGGAAGGTTGGAAAGGAAAACTGCCTCTCCCCACATTTCTCTGATGACAGGGAACAGTGATCATTTATGTAACTTTCCAAAAGCACACCTGCTTCATTTCATGTGTACATACTACATACATAAAGCATTATGAGAGATTTATCTTGAAATATGTACCATCCTAATCCACCTTTAAATGGTAATTCTACCCCCACCCGTGTGTTTGAGATCAGGTATGGATACTCAGTGACATGATAGTTTTCTGACAGAACGTAAACTGTTCTTCAGTCTAACCGTGTGGTAATATCTTTATGTATATTCTTAATTTAATAGGTAACTATTTGTCAAAACTGATCCAGTTGCTTTAAGCTGTTTGCAAGGCTTCTATTTAGATATATGTGTACACAAACCGTATGTGTGTGTGTGTGTGTGGGTTACCCCAGATGAACTGCTGTTAAGATCGCCATGACTGTGACTGTGGTCATAATATCACACCCACACACACACACACACACACACACACACACACACACACACACACACACACACACACATTCAGGGGTTCCCTTCCTGGAACCTCTGCCTTTTTGCGGTGTGTGTGTGTGTGTGTGTGTTTGTGTGTGTGTGTATGTGTGGATTGTTATGTATGTGTGAAGTGAGTGTTTATGTGTGCAGCAAATGGCACTTCCTGCTGATCCAGAGGCTTTAACTCTGTCGTCACCTCACATCATTCATCAGATTTTACATCCATTTTAAGAGATGTTTAGAGAAAAATGTCTCTCAAAACTATATGATAATACTAAAAAAATTGTAGATTGTGAAAGGGAAATTATGTAAAATATAATATGTCATATAATTATAAATTCATCGATTTATTAATAATTTATCCACAGCAATTTCAGTATTCCAAATTACAGGATAACAGGTTGTATCATGTGACAGCACAACAATCTGACAACTCTGAAAGACTTGCAGTGCTTTAAATACCTCAGTCAGCTAGTCTTTGGCTAGCTAGGCTCCAGCATGCTATCCCAATGTCACCAGCCCTGAACCACATTGTGAACCAGAAGCTTGTGAGCAGTCTCCTTTCCAAGTTCCCCTTTCAAAGTTGGCAATCTAATCAACTCCAGCTCATGGTTCCCACTCAGCAGCCCAACCAGCATCTGCCCCACTTCCCATTGAGTAGCCCCACCAACCCCTGCGGCAGTGTAGCCAATTTCTGCCTCTGATCTTGACCTGGCAGTCTAGCCAAGTCCTGCTCATGCTTCCCAGTTGGCAAATCATCCCTGGTGGTGAAGTCAGTTCCTGCTCCTAATCTCTAGTCAATAGTCAAACCAATACCTGCTGCTTGTATCCAGTTGGTTGTCCTGGCCGACTTTTGCTCCTGGTAGTCTATAGTCCAGCTGACACTTGCTTCTCATCCCGGGTTAGTTGTGGTCAACATCCCCTCCTGATCTCCAGTCAATGGCCTGGCCAACATCTGTTCTTGGTTCTCAGTGAGCAGTCTGTCAAACACCTGCTCCTGAACTGCAGACCTCGCCAACACCCAACGCCTGCTCTGCAGCTGATCACCTCTGGCTCTACTCTGAAGTTTCAGTGTCCTGTTGCCAGTCATCTTTACAGACCTCCAGCCTCATTGCTGGTATCCACACTGCTCTAGTCTATGTTTCCAGAGGTGCTCTCTCCTCCTGCCAACCTCATGAGCACCTGTTTTTGTTGTCGTCATCCTGATTTGCCTCCTCCACCTTCACTCTCCTGTTTCATCTCTGGAGAGACCCAGACTTCACTCAACCTCCAGAGCAGTCTTGTTTTTTCATAGACATCCTTACAAACTGAGTGTTTGTGGCATGTGGACCATCCACCTGAGGACTCTTGCATTGCCCCTACCCAGCCCCTCTGCTGCCCCCTGTAGATCAGTTTCAATCTTCTACTTCCTGTGAATGATCCCTGAACTCAGAAACTAACATTTTCACCTTTTTTTGTTTGAATGTGAGTTAACAGATCCAATGCTTTACCTACTGAGCTTTAGAGATGTAGGTTGGTATATGTTTGACCTTTAGACAGAGACTGGATAACTGTTTCATTTCACCTCCAGTCATTATGCTGAAGCATAGCCTCATTCCAGCTCTGTACTCGCAGCCAAGAGACTCTATCTTATTTTTCAAACCTGTGGCTTGAAATCTTTGGCTGTTCCTGTGCCTTTATATATCTGTCCATCTATCTATCTACGTCTTGTGTTTCAGCACAGGGCAGTAAGTGTGTATGTGCTGTAGGAACATGTTGTGATGAATCTGCCTATAAATCAGAGTTGTCAGGGTTGGGGTGAACTATTGGCCTGTAATGGCCAATAAATACAGGTTAGCAGGACAGAGGTTGACTTCAGGTCACAGGATGGAGGTGTGTGCAAGTGTGTGTGTGTGTGTGTGTTGCATTTACTGCTGTGGCATCAGATGCTTTACAACAGATAGGGATTAAATAGAGATAATTTGAATTGCCAATCTTTATTAAAATATAAATCAAATTAACTAGAAAAACAACTAAAAACAAAAGTGATACATGAAGTGAGTTTTAATATCAACTTTATAATTTGCCACTGTCATATCCTCTAGTATTTATAGCCTTCTCTTCACACACACACACACACACATACACACATATATATCTTTGTTTAGGCTCCTGAACTCTCAGTCTTCCTTTGACTGGTTTTCCAGCTGGAATTATCAACAACCTTCATCTCCTCCTCCTCCTCCTCTCATCTGTCCGTATCTGTCTCAATGAGACAGCGGTCACCTTTTAGCCCTGTGAAGAGCTCAGCCTTCAGTCCCACCTCCCATCATGACAACGGGGTCAAAAGCAATCCAACCCAGGAAGTGATTTTACGCCCTTCACACATGTGAAGAGCAGAGGGAGAGGATAAGAGGCTTGAGGTGAAGTGACGAACACCCCAGCCCTGAAATCTTCTAACTACCAACCATTTCATGAAAACACACTCTTTTTGATTCACCTCTTCACCTCAGGTTGTGTGGAAGACAACGCAACCACCATGAATCATTACAAATGAAGCAAAATCATTACAAATGAAGCAAAACAAAATGAGTAATACACCATGTGTAATTATGAGTAAAGATGCTAGTTTTAGTATCCACTCTTCACATCCATAACTTCTAGTTCACTCTAGTTGTTCTGAGCCATTAACCACGTGTCAAGTCATCTGGTTACTACTGTTCTCTGCTTGCTGATGACCCTTGATGTGTCTGTGTGTGTGTGTGTGTGAGTGTGCACGCGCATGGGTGTGTGTATGTGTGTGTGTTGGTAGCGTAGTCGGTAGCTTACCAGATGAAATAAAGAAAGTAAGACAGTAAACATGACTGAAATGCTAATAACAACAAAACCAGGTGGTAAAAGTATATTCATATGCAGTAGTCGTGCTGTAGATTTTGTCTCTGGGCAGCAGGGGGTGTAATTTCACTGATGTGTGCCTGTCGAGAGGTCAGGAGGTTGCAGGCACAAATACACTGCACACAACATGATGCGCTGTGTGGGAACGGCTGGTGTTGCAGATGGTGACAGATTCCTTGTTATGTTAGTTAAGTGCTACTCAGCACACTACAGCAGTGTGTTGGTCAATTGTCTGAGGTATCTACACAAACCCAGTGTGTAACAGGTGACTTTAGGACCGCAGACCTGTGTTACGAATGCAAGGACATGTTTAGTTTTCTCTGTAAATAGAAGCAGTTATTACACAGCATTGTTGTGACGGTATTGTTAGAAATGTTGTATCTGGTATGTTTTTACTAGAATGATACTGGATTTGTTTTTTATATTCAATACAGTGGGGGTTAGATTCCAGAGCCTATTTTATTTTTTAAGCCTTTATAAATCCTCCCCATACTCTTATAACCCCTTCCCATGCTTGTTATTTACTTTTTTAGGCTAGAAATTACTTATTTCACCAAGAATTCAAATTTTAAAAAATTGAAATACCTGTAGGCTGCAGAATCCCACAATATGATGAAGATGCGATATAAATGTACAAAAACTGTACAAAAAGATATCACTATGTTGTCTTTTACCTTGAAAACTGGCAACCATTTCCCTAAGTGGAAACCAACCTTTGTATCAAGACAAAGGCTCATTCTGAGAGAAAGAAGGTCTTTTTAAAATGTCAGAAAGTGACATGTGATATGTGAAAGTCTTTGGCGTTCAGATCAAAACACGATGTCATCGTGTTTGAAAGTGTCAGAAACAGTCTAAACAAGTCATCAACCATTTCTCTTATTCTGTCTAAGGAATTCTTTAGAGAGGATGAGACGTGTTTAATCGTCTCCATCTAGTCTTACCTGAAAAACACTAGTATTCTGGTCAAAGTTATGACCTCTATTCAGCTTTCTAGTCGATGTATTGGATGAGGAGTCTGGCAGCACAGGAATCACAACTGCAGAGACTTAAAATAAGCTCACTGCAGTGGTGTTAGTTTTACCCCTGTACCGCCCTCTTCCCTGCAGTGACAATAACAAATAATTCTCCTAAAGATGATAGATTTGATAGATTAGATGATAGATTGAGAGTATTTCTAATTTACCAGACACTTTAAAGGTGACCTTTCTCAGGGGGGCAGTTCTTATTCCGGGAGAACTGCATCAAGTTCTTTCAAGTTTCAAGTATTTACTTTCTGATAGGTACTACTGGATAGATGTTGATGAATGGTCAAGCACAGATCCTGGTGTATTTAACATCAGTCTTCAGCAGTAAATACATGTGAAAATATCACAGCGTTTCATTGTGTGAAAACTACATCGTCAGTTTAATCTGTCTGATCTTTATGGATCTTAAGATGCAGTAGAAACAAACAGGAACGTGAGAAATGACTTTCATTTCATTCATCTGATTCTGATAACTGCTGAAACTGTTTAATTTTATGGGCTGATTGCTGGATGTTGTTCTCTAAGCCCCAGATACATTTACTTTTCATTTCATTGCACACAAGGGAGTTTAGCTTCTGTGGCTGCATATTTCCTAGAATTATGTGATTGTAGAGAAATATTTGTCTTACACTCTCTCTCTTTTTTTTAAAGCTGTCTAAATTCACTTCCCTTCTCTCCATTCTGTGTGTCACTAGTCTCTGTATATTTTGGAGAACATCTGAATCGTTAATTTCTGTGTGTGAGTGTGTTTCTCAAAGAACACACACACAGCCAGGCATGCTGCTACCTCGGGGTTACGAGGTGAGCAGGGTTCATGTGCAGGCCAGATAACAGTATGAGTTGGGGGGAGGTGGGGGGCCTGTCACTGCCTCTGCCTTTTACCGGTGTCAGCAGAAGCCCTGCAGTATAAGTGCCAACTTGTCATGCATGTGGAAATGATGCACTACAATAACAGTCTTGTTATATTGCTACACTGTGACTCCTTGTGTTCTAAATTATTTCTGCTGGGTTTAACTGAGAGGTTGGTTTCACTACTGTACAGGGACCGCACACATTAATGTGAGACTATATGTCACAGAGGAGAACAAGCACAAGACATGAAAGATTATAGAAAAGTCACAAATGACCATCACATATGTCAAACATATGAGACAGTGTGTGTTTGCAAATACAACAAGTTAATTATGGTTGTAGTTGGATGAACCGTTATTTTCCCACTCTGGTGAATCTGGCTCCAGTTCTCTTCACAAATTCTGTCAAAGTGAAGGGAATATGAATTTAATTTTTACTTTTTAAATTTACTTTATTAAAATTAGTAATGCATCTATACGTTTAACCTGTGGGTTCCAGACTGACAGAGTTGGTGTATCAGAGGGTTTTGTGACATGAGATTATTCAGGTTGATCAGATGCCCTTGACTGGATCCATGTGCTCAATAGAATATCTCATGACAATTACAATAATTTGTTCAATACCTGCACGCTACTTTTGTTTTCTACAAAATCCACCAACTTCTAAACAACAGTTTTATAGAGGCTCCAGGGTTAGATTAGATTAGATAGATAGATCCCTTTGGGAGGTTCCCTCTGGAAAATAAAGTACTCACGTTTTTAACTACACTGCTGAAAATGTAATTCAGCAAGTCACTGAAGTCTGAGTCTTGAATATGAAGGCTTTTAAAGTCTTGAGCATGAACTGCCCGCATGTCTTTCCTAAAAACAGCACCAACAGACAGAATCATTATCTTAAATTCCTCAATGGACGTTATGTCAGTCTTAAAGAAAGACTGAGGAGTGATCAGGAGACAGGACAGAGCAGGTGAGGAGGTCACGAGGGTCACGTCACTGAACTTTTACAAGGATCCCCACTTTCATGAGCCCAGGAGCAATCAAACCTCTATAGGACAATAAAAGGCAAATAAAAGTCACAAACAACACAACACTTTTTTTTCTATAGCGCCGTTAACATCTCCCCAACATCATTTACATCAAAATACCACACCTTGCCTTATAAGCTCTGATGGCCCAGTGTAGCCTCTCTGTCTCCAGTCAGAGCACAAACACACAAACAAATGATCCAGTTCATTACAGTACAAAACATTTATCATAGGTATACATAATACATGTGGACAAACACACATGTGCACACATACACACACACACATACATTTTTGAATACACACACACCTCCGATTATCTGATGGGCTGGTAGGAGGCCAAGGAGAGGCCAAAGGATCTAACAGGTCAATGCCACATTTCAGGGACCATCAGTCCTTTGATCAGAGAAAGAAAGAAAAGGGCTGTTGTCTCTGAACAGACCCCATTACAGCTGTTTCATCAACCTGTCAGGAAGGACAGAAAACCCCCAAACACACACACACACACACACACACACACACACACACACACACACACACACACACACACACACATTTTTAATGTAAACTAGATAGTTTGCCTTGACTGTATTTCTGTCCAAATATAAAAATGTCTTGAATGTGATGCATTTTTTCTGTATTATTTGGTTAATTCAATGAACCAAACTGAAACTGATCTTGTATTCACGTTCAAGATTTTTTAAAGAAACTTTTGAACATGCCTGTAATGTCCCAAACTCCTGAGTGCTGGGCAAATTTTTTTCTTTCTCTTTTTTCTAGTGTGAGAGAATAATTGTGTCATTCACAAAAATCTGTCCAGAGTCCAGAGTGATGCTAGTGGTTCTGTAATTTGATCTAAATGCAGGTAAATGAATGTCAATCTGCTGATGGACCGTTCATTTACATGATCTTAGCGTGGCGATGATAGAAACAGTTTCCCATGGTCTCTTTCTGATCTACATTTATTCATACTTGGTGGTAACGTGCATCTGGACCAAGTGGACATTTCTGAGTACATGACTGAATACACCAGAGATGATAGAGATCTGATGGTTCAGAACCACATTCAGAGACCATATGTATCTGTTGGGTGTGAACTGATGAACCGCATTGTGATCAAGGATCGCACACATAATGAAACAAAGAAAATAAGAAGGTTGAAGGGAAGGCAGGGAGGGAAAGACAGAGTAGGCGTGAAAGAATGCCCAGGTCTGGAATGCATTCAGAGGTTACCATCCAAGCACCTTCCACAAAGACCAGCGCTCAGCTACATGTACAGAGGGTGTAAGGGCAGGCTGCTGACAGACAGACAGCAGTAAGACAGAGGACAAGTCTGGTGTAATCTTACAGTTCAACCAAGGTGCATCAGCTAAATGAATAAACAGGTACAAGAAAGGCGAAAGGCATTCAAGTTGTTGCTGTTAATCCTGAGAGGGTCTTCAGTTAAACATTTCAATTCAAAAACACACATAAATGAAAATTAAAAAATACCAAACATTTTTTATTCTGCTTGTTTTCAGGGCTTTGAACAACATCAACTGCATGGATTCATATTGGTATTTAATCCTGATCAAAATAACAAAACACTGTAGACATACCAAACACAGCTAAATATGTGAAATTTGCCAGATGACCCCCTCTACATCAGCGCCCCCCACCAGACCACTAGACCGGCTCCATTCAAATCAACAACAGGTTTAAAAGCAGACTATCAGTAGCAGTGAACTCACATATCTAATCAGAGATGAGCATGAAAGAGAAACCCAACCACCCGTGTGGTCACCGGGAGCACATTCTGATGTCAGGTGTGAACTGCCTCAGCTGGATTTGCACACAATCTGGATCCACCAGGTGTAAAGAATAATGGGTCTGAGCAAGGCTTTTGTTTGGCACACTGCCATGTCACTCACACACAGACATACACTCACGTATACATGCAAAGCCACCCACCCACACACACAAATGCACATTTGTGCAAGCTCATTTATCATCCAGTTTCACTTTATGTTGGTTCTGTGTATTCTCATGATCCATCATAGTCTAAGTGTTTGCTCTGCGATCAGCCATTTTTCATTGTCACCTTCAAAGCATTATCTTGACTTCTATGTAGAGTATGTTAAGACCAATGCTGGTCACCCTATACACACATCCTTTAGGCAATGTCATCAGGAAGCACCATGTAAATTTCAACTGTTATGCAAATAATACTCAGTTGTATTGATCTATGAAGCCATTTGAAACTAATTAGGCTGTCAAACTTCAGGAATGTCTTAAAAACATAAAGGCCTGGATGACCTGAAATGTCTTCATTTCTGATCATATAGTTACTGTGATGGTTTCACCAGTCATGAAAACAAATCTGATCCTGCTCTATTTGACAGTGGCTCTTTAAACTGCAGATGAACACAACAAATACTTTCACCTCTGACATCATTTGAAGTCTGGGATTTAAAAGCTGAAATATCTCGTTTATGTTGGGTATCTTACAAACAAACATTGCAAAGTGTCTTTAATGTGCCACGTGAAGCATGCGAGGTACTGATGGTAGAAACCATAAATATTCTCTAATACCTAATAATCATTTAGAGTGTTTTAACTTCAGCTTTCACTTTCTTTTACTTTTTGCACAAACATTGCACTCTTAGGTAAGATTCCTTTATATTTATTAGTTCTGCTTTAGATCAGCATTAGTCATGTAGCTGATGTTTAGCCAAGTATAATGTTGAGTTCAGGGGGCTTTTTTGCTTCAGATTTACAACTGTAAGGTACACACACCACACGTGTGTGTGTGTGTGTGTGTGTGTGTGTGTGTGTGTGTTGCTGACCTCAGTGCAGTCATTAGTGTCACCCTCACCTTGGCCTTCAGTTATAACCCTGCTGGTATTCTAAGAACTCCCTCAATGTTAACTCTGCCTCCATAGTTCATGACACATAGCAGCAAGGAATATTAGCATATTGTGAACTTTGAAAGCAGTGAAGTAGAGGATTTCCTCATCTCAGTGACTACTCTCAAGACAATGTGTTGAAACTGTGTAAACTGATTCTGTACAAACGACGTTTAGGCCATTTAAATACCATATTGACTCGAATATAAGACAACCCCTCTTTTTCAGTGTGTTGGAATTTGAACCACCGTATAGCTGCACTGTTAAACACAGTTAAACACTTGTCTATGTTTAATATGCATGTGAGCATTAGCATTTACCACCGGCCCGATTTTGAAACTATGGTGGGACAATACAGTCTGGTCAATGTGTGCGAAACAGTGTATCCTCTGCTGTTTGTTAACTTGTTCAATGTTTGAGTTGCTGTTTTCTAGTGAGTCTCAGTGTTACAGTCACATATCTCCAGGTCACTGGTGTGTGATTGAGGAAAAGAAGCTCCGACTCGTTTGGGGAGAAGACGTTTGACGCCACTTGTTGGTTTAGACCCCCGGGTCTCTGGAGCCTGAATATGATGACCTGTCTTTTTCAGACTTTTTTCTTTTGCGCTGATATTTTTCTCTGATTTGGTTCACAAGTTTACTGGGTAACTACATGCTCACTTTTACCAACCAATGAAAGATGTACAAATAATAAAAGTGTAAATGGAGGGGTGTGTGGCTGTACTCAGCCAGGTGTGGCGCCATGACAAGGTACTCAGGCCAACATCAATAAGTAGGGGAGATAAAAGAAGACTCAGTTGAAACCAACCACATGTATCTAGTTTGTCAGAGAGGTTGAGATGTATTCCTCTTACAAAACCATCCTGCATGAGGTGTAGTTATGAGAAATAATAGTGGAAACTACAGGTTGTCCCAAAAGGAAAGCTACCAAGATTAAGATTATTTATCTTTACTTCTCTATGTGATGCATACAGTAACTACATAATTCAAGTATTTAATGATATGTGATACCATTGTGGGAGTTACTTTACTTTTGTGTGTAGAGTTAAACTAAACATAAGTTTTGTTGTATCACGATTATAAAGCCTGATAAGGCAAATATATGATTTTATGTAACAAAAAAAATGACTTGATAATCACATCAGATACTGGTATTTCAGTTCATCATTTGTGAAGAATTTGAGTTCCATACATTTACTTCAGCAAAAATATAGTTCAGGGAAGCAGTGTACTGCCGCTCCTTTAACACTACCAGGAAAACAAGCCCTACCTATCCGGGTCACTGTTCTCTTATCTGTGACATATCTGTGATGACACTTGGCCTGTGAATTTCTAAGACTGGTTTTTATTGCTGGCTGCTGGTTGGATAAATACAAACATTTTATCAGCACCTGTATTTTTTCTAAATTTAGATTGAATTAGATTATATTTATAGAAGAACCAAACAGTTGTCTCTTGTGGATGTGACTCAGTATGGAGAGGACATTATCCACTGAGGGGAAAGACTTAATTGCTCACAATTCCTTGGGCAAGATATTGAACGCCAAGAACTATATGAATATTTGTTTCTGGGTGAATGTGACCTGTGCTGTAAAGCGTTGTCAGTTGATAACAAGACAAGAAAAGCAGTATGTAAAGTCTACCAGTTCCACACATATAGTATACTACTGTACAGATACCAAAACAGCCACCTCATAACACTCTAAAATAGTGTATAACACCTTCTGTGATTCAGTGGATGATGCGAAAAAAATAACATTGACACAATCAAAATTACCTTGCTTGAGTTTGGGATAGCCAGAATCACTAGGTTGAGCACTGAGGATTGAATGATGTGGGTGATACAAGTAAATTTAGATAGGTCAAGAGTTCATTCTGTGGCCAAATGTCCAACTGTGGACAGTAAAATCACAGGTAGCAGCTGACTGTGGAGTCACTGAATTATGATAGCACCTCCAGCTCCAAATTCTCATCAAGTTTAGAAGAGAGGACATTCTCAGAGGAGATGAGTCCTTCAGAGGCCTCTGTCAAGTCATTAGTTAGTCTTGAATCTTTAATTAGTGAAACTGTAATTAATCTAATTGAAAAATGTATTTGTGTACGACAGGTTTTCCACACTGAAGGCGTTTCACCACTAACAGCAGTAGGTAAAGCTGATCAGAGTGTTCCCAGGCTGTTCACCTCTGTTTGACCTGCTGAACTTGTCAACAGTCTCTCAAATTATGAATAATCACAGTGAGCTACTAACAAACGTGCTAACGATTCCATTAGCATCTCTTACTGCACCAATCATACAGCTCCACAGTGAGAGCCATGGGGGCAGCTGACACTGCAAACACAATTTGAGGAATTAACACTCCCATTGACTTACATTAACTCCTCTATCATGCTATAAGCTGATTGACTCACACTGAAACCCAGTCATTAAACTTAAGTAGTTGCCTGTGGGTGTTTAGGTGCCTCCTTGCTGTGCATGATGATTAAGTGTAGATGTTGGCATTAAGACAGATGACTTTCAGTTGATTCGATTATTTCTGTCCTCTGAAGATCCACACACTTTTTTGCATCCTGTGTTTCGAAAACACTTGTAGATACCAGAGAATGTACTGAGTACATTCTTTCTATGTATTCTTTGTATATCTGACTTTGTATGTTTTGTGAGCATTTGAGGGAACCAAATCTCACACTTAAAAAAAGTCATTACCTGCAAGGACATTGTCAGGAAAACCCAATACCTGTTGTGGAGTCAGACACAGGCACAATTAAGAGGAGGCAGTTGTTCTAAGTTTAGCAAATGAGATTTACTTGCAGCAATGGGATTCAGTTACAAAGTACAGAGTTATCTGATAAAGAGTAAGTGAAAAACCAAAAACATGAGCTTCTGACACAAGCTTATATGCCTGACAGGATGTCTCAAAGTAGGAGGACCCAAGTTGACCTTTTCCAAGGATGGTCGCTGGTTGGTTGTTTCAGTGTGTGATCTCTTCATGATCACAGCGTGTCTTACTCAGTGGTATAGTGGAGGGTATACGTGGGCATACGGAGTATACCCACTTATTTTTTACTCAGCACTGAGTATACCCACTTCTCAATCCCCTCTAAAGCGCACCATTTAGTGTTATACGGTATGGTATGGCGGTATGGTTTTCTCTTATCAAATTACACACATACCCATTTTTGGTATCACACCTCGCTGACTTATCTCTCTAGTACAACATGTTCTTCATTTTATGATCAAGCAATGCATAGCAGCAAAATACATGGTTACATTTTCTATTAAATGATTAAACAATGCATAATAAAATAAAATACAGTTACATTTTCTACACAGACATTTATTCAGTATGAAATTCATGGATCCTGAAAGCCAACACCAAGCTGTTCCTAACAACCACTCATTTTTCATTCTGTCCTACGTAATTTTCAAGTTTCCAGAGTTTGTACTAAGTCAGTGAAATAAAACGTGTCATTTCATTTTGGATGAAGTGGGACACCAGCGTATTTTGAGCATATGCTGAACATATGTAGAGTCTACATTAAAAAAACAGAGACAGACATAGGCATGGCCACACAATAATTATGTTGAGGAATAGAATATGAGCGTAGAAAATAAATCCAAATGTAACTCATTCCCTACAATGATTCTCTCTTTACAGATTGTATTTAGATGCTGGAAAGCAGCAGAGTCTTCTTTCTCACCCCTCACCTCTCTCATGTACTGTTCATGGCAACAAGTGGTTCAGTGTATAAAGTGTTGCCTTCAATAATGCTACTTCACCAGCAATTACAATGATTTACTCTGGACCATGTTCAGGCCTAAGGATCTAATTGAAAGAAAGCTAGTTTCAAACCTCTTTCAACACTGTGTTGTAAATTCACTACAATGGTCACAAACGTAGACAAAAATGGCCTTGGCCATGTAAAGTTTTGTCTCCACTGGGCGATGGTGAACAATGGAGGGAAGCAGACAGCTCTTTAGAGTGAGGAGAAGAGGCAAAGTTCAGAAAAGTTCATTCACATCGTTCGAGGGCTGGACCAGCAGGGATAGGATGGCTGGACATAAAGGTGTCAGCTACAATTTAGTATTACAATTTGGCCATTAAACTGAAACTCTCAGCCACAGTGACTAACAATCAGTACAACAGTCCAGCATTTGTGGATCCAATAATTGCAAGTAGCACAGTAATAAACAATGGTTAGGGACAACAGTACAATGCTAAGAAGTCGGCGTGGAGTGGAGGGATACTGGGTGTAAATCAGAACGGCACCAGAGAGAGAAGCAACGTGTGAATGAGGCCAAAGCACATCTGCCAGTAAGGCGGCCATCAGCCGACACAAACACTGGCTCTTAGTTCACCAGCAGAGAGAACACTCAAGTTTTACAAATATGCTTCACGGTGTCATTGCCATCTACAGCATGTAATGTTTATGGTTGTTGCAAGGTTGTTGCAAGTTAATTGCTGACCAAACCTCCTGTAGGTGCGAATATGAGTGTGGATGTTGTTTGTCTCTATATGTCAGCACTGTGAAACACTGACCCATCCAGAGTGGCCTCACCTGGAGTCATCTGGGGTCCAATGGATTGTCTGCATTTACAGACAAGATCCATGTGGGGTAGACCAAGATGCCTGGTGTCCACGTTTGCACAGACTCTGAGCAGCCATTTTCTCTCCTGATCATCAGTTCACAAATGAACAAGTTCTTCCTGGAAACCAGCTGTGCAACCACAACCAACAGCAACAGATCCAGATGTTCAGTACCTAGTAGTCCTACTGCTTCTCTAGTTTTTTCCCCTAGCCCTCTCTTTTTTGTTTCTTCTCTATAAAGAGCAGAAGTTGTATCATACAACACCAGGTGTCCACAGATATGATAAGCTCATCCTCCATTTCTGACTCACTGACGTCAGCAGAGGCTCAGCTCTGATTGCCTTTGGTGATGAGATATTGAGTGAAATTTTTTCTCAAATTGAAACATTTTGTTTTTGTTGCCAGTTTACAGATATTCACATTTGTGCCTTGGCTCTCTATGTTACCAAACTGTGTAAAATTATTTGATCTTAACTCATCTTTAGAGGCTGCTGACACATCTGGACCAAAATCTTTTTATAAATTGCCTTTCATTTGTAACTGGAGATTAATGTCACACTTTCAGTTATTGTCAAGTCAAATTCTGTGTGTAGGTTTATGAATGGATTTTGGTTCAGATGTCATGCAGCCATCTTCCAGAGGGTAAGTGGTCCAACAGTTCATCAGAAGGACCATCTTGATCTATTAAAGAGCTGATGTGGAACCTGGAGATCCAAAGAGTTGTTACCTTTCTATGACACATTAGTGAAAGGGATTATACCTCTCACCATGGAAACTGTTGTTTTTTTCTATATTATTGTAAAGTGTCTCAAGATAAATGTTTTTTTAGGATTTGGTGCTTGAATTGAATGATTTATCAACTAATGCTAAAGCCAGTAAGTAGCACTTCACTGAATGAGCTTCAGGATGTTTGAAAATACACAAACGTTGGACTCATATACTTCTCACACAAGTTCTGTCACTTTTTTGAGTACAAACACTCACAGAGACCATCTGACACTGCGTCTTATTCCCATCTGAGAGATTCATTACATCAAGACAGCAAAGACACACAGGAATTCTTAAAGGTCAGGAGGCAGTAGGACGCAGACAGGAGAGAGCTGCAGCGGCAGGCTCCTCACCCCGCCTTCTTCAGATGTGGTCACTCAAAACAACTGAAAACATTTTCTCCTTTGTACGTCTCTGCATACACTAAAACACTTTACACCCAGATCTGATCATCAGCTGATCTCTCCACCATCTACATACTTGCTCTCTGCTCTCCAAACAAGCACACACATTTAACTGCAGTTAACCCACAACAGTCGTCTACTTACTGCTTGTCATCCAAAACATGCGGAAGGAGTCTTGAGTCTTATCTGACCCTGTCGCTAACATGTATCTGTGCTGTTGGCTCACTTCCACTGTTCCACTGGAGGTCTTTATGGGTTCAGTGCCCTGAAACTGAACTGATCAGTATGAACTCAGTTTCACCTTCTCTGCTCATCTGCCAGGGTCATCAGCCCTCTGCTTTGCTTTCCCTCCTTCTATGGATTCCAGATTTTGCTCCCATTTTCCTTTTCTTCTCACAGCTTATTGATTCTGTAAGGATAATGGAATGTGTGTGCGTGTGTGTGTGTGTCAGGACCACCCAGTTAAATACATTAACTTCTATCAGCAAACTTTACCTGAATAAACCACAGAGAGCTGCTCTTTATCTGCTCATCAAAACAGTCAAACAGTTTAATTAATGACCTGTTCTCAATGGTATTTTGTTGTATTTTACTTTCAAAAGTTTTCTATTCTTATATTATTATATGAATTATTAACTTATTAGCTCATCTGTGTGAGTTACTATGGAGCCGACTTAGGGCGTCCACAGTCAGGAATAATTTTGAAGACAGGGAGCAGCAGGAAAGCAGTGGCCAACCAACACCTCTCGATCTCTCACTACACAGAAAGAGAAGGTGAAGAGGGTTTTCTAAAGTTACAAACTGGGACTATTTGTTGGTGAACAGCCTCTTCGTTATCCCAAATCATTATAGAATACAACCATCAGCATTTACAGCTGTTGAAATAGCAACACATTAACAGACACACACTCCATGTACTAACAGTTCAGGTACATTTATTGTCCAAAAATTCACCCATCTATCTTCAGTCTCTTATACATGGTCTCAGTGGTCAACAAAGACGTTCTGGAAACCTGATGCTCATATTGATATCAGGCTGTAGATATTTGTATAACTGGTTATTGATTGTCATTTCACTTCATTTAACATTAAGATAGGTAGGTAGGTAGATAGATAGATAGATAGATAGATAGATAGATAGATAGATAGATAGATAGATAGATAGATAGATAGATAGATAGATAAAGATAGAAGCTATGAATAAAAAAAGAACAGCAAGGTTATATAAATGAGCTACCTTGACTGAATGAGCAGAACACTCTGCACAGTATCACCTACCTGTCATGGGTTCACACCACCCAAACAGGAAATAGCACCTTCCTACTGGCTCTTAAAGCCTCATAAAACCACAGAGAATATTCGTCTACACAAATGTAAAATCTGCATTTATATAGAATCAAATATAATATATACTTATTTTCATTTATTATTTTTAAATGACATGAGAAAAAAAGATTGATTGCAAAAAGTTTTATTAAATAAAAAGCCCATACAATGTAACATAAATCACTTAAATAAGTCAAGATAAGATACAGAAGTTATATAAACAGTCTCTACATTATATATGTACATAATCCTATAGATACACCTCTGAGCTGATTAAAGTGTGCCACGTCTGTGTATAGTGCCTCTCATTTAGTTTGTTCAAATCTTCAAAAAAAAAAAAAAAAACAAAAAGAATTTATACAAATCCAAAGTATTAACATCATAATATAAAATGTAAAATACATTCTCAGAACATCTACAGTATTTACAGTTCATGCCAGAGGACCAGACCACAGCCTTTCACCTGTTCTCTAACAATGTCTGAGTGCCTTTAAGAAACAACCTGTCGTCATCTCACTTTAATTTCATACGTAGCTGGTGAACTTGGTCGGCAGATTGTCCACAGGATAGAGCGTAGGCCCTGTCTTCATGGTAGGTGGCCCGTTTAACAGAGTCCAGTGACACTTCGTGACCACCTCCACCAGGAAGATCTTCAGTAGGACTTTGGCGAACTCCTTCCCCACACACATCCTGGAGCCCCCTCCGAACGGGATGTACTGGAACCTGGAGGAGTCTGACGAGATGTCAGTCATGAAGCGCTCTGGCTGGAAGTCCTCTTTGTTTGGAAAGTTCTCTGCCACATCGTGGGTGTCGCAGATGCTGTAGATGACGTTCCAACCCTTGGGAATCTGGTAACCCTGAAGTAATGACAAAACAATAATGAGTCAGCAGCTAGTTTTGGAAACACACCTGTCATCTGTTTGTTTCTCTGATCACTAGACACTAAGATGCTGAGTAAACAACCTTCGTAGCATCTGTGTGAACTTACATTGAGCTCAAAGGTCTTGAGGGCCACTCTGAAGCCTCCTGGGACGGGAGGGTTGATCCTCAGTGTCTCTTTAATGACACAGCCGGTGTATTTTAACTGCTCCAAGAACTCGATGTTCAGGTTTTGGATGTCCATCCCCTGCTCCTCCTGAACACACAGAAAACAAAACAAAATACTATTAACTAGAGAGTCATGATGGAATGCCCTGATGCTGTGTTGCCCTGATGTTATGCAAAGTTCACACCAACAAGTTCGATGGCAAATATATTTTAACTCTACTATATATCTTAATATACAACTTCAGAACAGTGGATATTGGCAGACTAAAGATCTTTGTGGTTTCTACTTCAATTAAATGTGATTATAAGAGTGTGCATGATGTTGAATGTTGAGTATAGAAAATAAATGTTAGTAGTTGCAATCAAACTTATACAGTTCATTTACCTTATCCATGAGTTCCTGTCTCAGTCTGTCCACAACTTCAGGGTTCAGGCCCAGAAACATGATCAGAGACGTGGCTGTGCTGGCCGTGGTTTCATGGCCTCCAAACAGCAGCTCTGTGGCAGACTCCTTTATGGCCTGGGAACAGGAAAGCACACACACAATTAGTTCAAACCCACAGTAAAACAATGGCTAACAACAGAGAGACGACACGTGGGATGTAAATGTGAAGTGATGGTGCCATAATCACCTGCATGCTGAAGGGCTCTCCATTCTTCTTACTGCTGTTTATGAGCTGCTGCAGAGCGTCTCTGAGACTGGACCCCCGATCCGACTCCTGCACCTTCTTCCTGATGTTCTCCTCAATCTTGGAGTGGATGAAGTTCCTCGCCTTCAGACCCTGGAGAAGAGGAGGGAAGGTGGAAGAAACAGGGAAGGGCAGGGTTAGATATGGATACTGCATTCTACTCAAAAATGGGTATACCAGAGTTTCTCATGTCCATCATTCATGTTTCTTAAATTACTTTTATACAACTTTTTTAACTTTGCTTTAGTTAAATCAGCTCTACATCTTTAGTACAGCTACAAGATGATGATATGTTTTGCTTACCCTGTACAGGCCGCTGAAGGGGACATCGATGGGCAGAGAAAACAGATTTTTGATCATTTCCTCAAAAGCTTCCACCAGCTGCTGCTCGTCAGTCTTGATCTGCTCCGGCTCGAAGCCCAGCAGGATCCTCATGGCTATGCGGAACATAAGCCGCTTCATTTCCGGGTAGACGAGCACACAGGAGTCCCTCTGCAGCCACTCCTTCACCGAAGCCCGCACCTCCTCCTGGATGACGGGAATGTAGAGCTCCAGAGCCTCCTTGGAAAAGGCCCGCATGATGGCCTGGACAGGGACAGAGAGGTGAGTGAGGATGGTGGAACAGGTTCATGCATCAAGTAATATTATCAACACAAACATCCTAATTACATAAATAATGATTATGAAGATAACTGGAAAATAGTTTCAAATAAGTGCACAGGAAGATTGTGATTTAATGTTTAGTTGTAGTTTCCAGTAACTACAAATCACTACTTGTGTTTCGTGTGACAGAGACAACACAGTAATGATTAAAGCTGCTGTGCTTCAATATATTTCAACAAGTAAAGATGTAAATATTTATTCATTTTAATTATTAAGATACAATCAGCTGAGACTCTAATTGCTAATACATGTTCATTTTCTTGGATATGTGTTCGTGTCAACACAAAGAGTTTTGTGTTTGTTGAGCAGATAATCCTGACAGAATATCTCCTCATCTCTTCAGAAGTGAAGTGAACTCACCTTCTTCTTGGACTTGTGCAGGGCTCCGTGTACGTTGGACAGAGTGTCCGAGCCCAGGATGGTGCGCACGGAGGCGGGCCACTGCACGGCCACGAGCTTGTGTTCCCCCATTAAAATGTGCCGGACGTTGTCCGCCCCGGTGACGCGCACGGTGGGGTTCCCGAAGAGGTGCGTGCGGTAGATGTAGCCGTACTTCTGCCGCTTCATCCGCAGAAACTTTCTCCTCTGTGCACAAACGGACACGGGACAAGACGAGGATTAAAACACTGGGACATCTGTAGATTGTTCACACTGAGAACACTATAAATTAAATAAACTACAGTTAAAAATATATCTAATATATGTCTAAAAGTTGGAGTCACATCAACAGAGCTCATAGCATCCTGACTCACTTCATGCAGCTGTGTCATGTATTTACCTGGAGGATGAGCTGCAGCGTCTCTCCAATGAAAGGTAAGCCCATGGATCCGGGCGGCAGCGGGCTGGAGCAGCTGGGTCTCTGCCTCGGACCATGTAAACCTCCCACAGCTTCACCGCCACCAGGAAGAGCAGGACGGGCAGCACGATGGTGCAGAGGAAGGTGGCCAACAGCGTGCTCAGAGCCATGTCGCGGGTTCAGTGAGCAGCAGCGTCTGTGTTGCAGAGTTGGATGCGTTCAGGTGAAGCTCTGTCAGCGACTGAGGCTCTGCGCTGCGCATCCGCCGCTTTTATTGGCTCCAGGACCGCGGGCAGCCGGGTTACCTTCTCCTCCCTCAGATAAATTAGTTCACACAAAGTTCATCTTTAATTGTGGGTGTCGCTCGGCCCCGCCCCCGGCCTGTACTGGCTGACTTGCCTCTCACCATTTGTTCCAAGAGCCGCATCTTTAATCCTCTACCTCCTGTTGCACGCAGACAATCCGCGGCGGATTTCACTGAGAAAAGGTGACGATTCCCCCCGAGACAATGGAAGCGCGTCCCAAGACGTCTTTGTTGGCAATAAGGCAGCTAGTTTACACACTCATTACCTTGGCTTAAGGCCGCACGTAGGAGCAGTAATCGTGCCTGCAGGGCGGCCTGCATTCAAGAGCAAAAAGCTTTTAAGCAGCACATTTTCAGCTGCTCCACAACACTGAAACGCGTCTTAATCCCTTCCCCTGTGGACCCTCGCTGCTGCCATTCACAGCTGAGCTTGATTTTATTATAATAACATTTGTTGCCTCTTATAATTTAATTTATAGTCCGCCCTGACTGTTATTGTTTGTGATGTGTGTGATGTGTGTTTCTAGTGGACAGATGTGATGAGTCCGTGGACAGGCCTGTCCTCTCACTGACTCTGCTACTTTCACACTCACCCTCTTCCTAATCTTGCAGACTTTGACCTGCTCTCTCTTCTCTGTGTGTTATAAAAATGATATCTCTCTCAGCGAGTTCAAACCTGGGTCAGCAGAGACAGGCGGAGGGACAGGCAGGCGCGCGCACGTAAGGTTATCCCCGACTGCACCGCACGAAAAGTAAACAACGCGCAGAGAAGAGGCTCATCAGGCCGTCACCGCATCCTCAGCGCCGCCTTTACGACCTGCCATAACGTCAGTGTGTGTGTGTGTGTGGCAGTGAGACAGCTTGGCTGCTGCTTTTACAGCGGCACATTACATGGATGGATCTGTCTTGTTCTGGCTGACGGTGTGCGTTTTAAAAGAGGGTGCCCTGAGGTTCACCCTGGTGGGAAGGCGGCAACGATCAGTATTACATTCTCACAAAAGCCTAGACATTTAATCTGATCTCCCATCATGGCTTGGATGTAAACTTCCATGACTTTCCTTTGACTTTCTGTCAGTTAAAGGCAGTGTAAGACTGACAGAAGACACTGGGGACATGTCCTGAGGATTTTAAGGCCTTCAGAGATTTCACTGTGGTTGACTGATTCCAGTCGTTTATGTTTGATAACTTTTTGTTTAACAACAAAAACAACTGAAAAAGAATATGAAAATGATTCATTATTTAATTCATTATTTATCATTATTAAGCTGCTACAAGGCCCCCAGGACAAAGATTAGTTTTCAGGCCTTGACACTGTTTCTCACATAGAACACAAGACTTTCCTGTATTAATCATATCATAATGGTTAATGTACAACTGCCAGTAAAATTAGTACGTATTGGCAGACAGACAGTAAACCTGAGGCAGATGATAACTTGATAACAGTCTTAAAAGCAGCAACTAGAAATTTATTTGTCTAATAAAACAGTAACTTATATTGATAAATAAAAACAATAAATAATCAGAACAGTTTGTTGGTGTTGTTAGTTCAGGTGAATTTAACAGAATTATTCAAGGAAGTTACAGATTTCAGGGACATTTTCTTTAAATCAAACAATAAAAACAAATACACTTGTAGAGATAAATAGAGATTTAAGAATTTGCTAAATAAAAAACTTAATTTCAAAAGATCTGAGACTTTCTTTTGGGTGTGTGGTGGGCACTTTGTCTTTTGTATGAAATCCATGAGCAGGTGAGTGATGGAAACTCACACTTCTTCAATTTCCCTTAGGGAACCTCCCAAAGGGATCAGTAAAGTCGTTTGTCTATTGATCTATCTGGTTTAAATATTCTTGTATTCACACTCTTCCAGAAATAATCAGGCTTCAGTGTTCAGTATATATATATATGTATATATGTATATGTGTATATATATATGTGTGTGTATATATATATATATATATATATATGAATGGAGCAATGATTGTTGACTGTTGGGACTGTGTTGTTGCTGCACGTCCAGCGTTCAGGGTGAGTGGGTTTCCAGCTGGTCGCTGGTCAGAAGCTGTAGCTGGTGAGTTTTTCTCATCACTGTGCGAATGTGTGAAACAGGATTCTGCTGTTCAGGTGTGATAAAGCAGGGGGAGGAGGAGGAGGGTGATGATGATGAGGAAGAAGAGGGATGGGTGAAGGGAAGTTCAAGTGTAAAGAACGACTCCTGGCTGTTTATACGTTCACTGTAAAGCTACCGATCAGCTGCTGGACTCCACCTCCGCACTGAGCAGAGCGCTGCACCGTCGCTGCTGCCACATGTACAGTCCACAGTGCGTCGCTTCCATTCACGGCCTCAAGTGTAACCGCGCTTACGCACCCTCCAGCACCACCACCAGGACAAATATGTTCACTTATTAAAAAAAAAAAACATCTCCATGTTCACTCACGTGGACAGTCAGGTAGTGAGATGACCTCGGAACCTGACACTGACATAAAGAGTATGAACACGTCAGTAATCTAAGATACTCACTAATTTCACGACTTATTTCTCATTATAGATATATTATTTACGCCTTGACATGAATATCATTTGAGATTTGGCGCTTTACAAACGTGTAGTTACTCTCCATCGGTGCAGTGAGGATGATGATGATGATGATGATGATGAAGGAGGTTCAGGCAGCAGGGCTCCGTGCCAGAGCTACGCGCGCGCGCGCGAAGAGCGCGCGGTCAGCACAACAGCGACAAACAAACAGGGTGTGTGCGCGGTTTGTATCACTCCTCCCCCAGCTCTCCGCTCGCTCGCGCGCTGGCTGACCTGCTTGTGACCCTGACATCTTAGTGAACCCTCGCGCGCAACCAAGTTCACTGCAAGTCAAACAGAGAGAAAGGGAGGAGAGAGAGGGAGAGATAACTAATCGGCTGTTGATTGTTTTAAATATGGAATGATTATTGGCTGATTGCAGGTTGTGACAGTGAGTCGCAGCAGTTCACCGCGTGTTTTTATATCAACATCATGACTCGGGATGATATTTTAGATTCTGTTTGCAATATAAGACACTGCACAGAGACACTCCAGTTTTAACCCTAAACAAAGTGTTCCCACAGTCATGGAGCCAATAGGATAAACTGTACAGACATAAACATATATGTTCGTGTATAACGTGGTGTAACTGGAACAACAGTTAAAATGTATATTATAACTGTGGCACTTTCCACCTTTTACAGTTGTTTACTAACTTTAAATGACCTTTGTCATGGTGTTAACCCAAAGAAACATCTGATCAGGTTCCTGTGGAAAAAAACAGCAGTGACATGAGCTCAAACACATTAAAACAGTGAGGACCTGATGCAGCAGCTCTGGATTTATTGATTAAAGTGAAATCTGTAGCTTGGTCTGAGTAGGAGCCATCTCTGAAGCTTTATTTTCACCAGAGATGGATGTTGATTCTCGGTCTTGAAACCAGTCAGAGTCAGGTCACAGTGAGGGGTAGGAGCTCACAGCTGTCAGTCACAACAAGGACAGGTTTCAGGTCAACTTGAAGGATTCCTGCATGAACAGAGACAGAGGAGTGGTCTGCCCTCCATTTCTACAACTTAAATTGTAGCTCCATCAAATCAGATGAATGTGTGTAATGTGAAAGGGGTTGTTCTGCTCCTAGTGATGGATTAACACAAACTGACCTCAGCCATGAGAAGCCTTTTACTTCCGGCTGATTGTTCTTGTTTTATGGACCCAAAACTTTACTGTCCTGTGTTGCTGCCATAGCGTTGTTTTCATGTGCAGCTGTTTTCACAGAAACAGCTGTAAAAAGCCACAGTCACTACCTGCAGACAGACTTGGTCAGAGAGCAGCTGCTGAAGGCCAGAAAGGAGTGTTCAGTGGTTTGAATCCAAAATACAGCTGAGATTTCCTCCTACAGCAGGAACACGCTGCTCTCCTCTCAGCTGTGGTCCACTTGTGGTTACGATGAAGCTGTTTTTGACTTCTATACTCATCACATCTGGGACAAATTAGAGGATCTGTGAAGATCTAAAGAGACAACACTGATTATCTTGAAATCAAAGACACATCTGGTGGTTGTTCCTTTAAACCGCAGTTTATAGCTTTGTATTCATTTTTATTTGATCTATTCCATCACTTCTACTTGATTATTTTTGATTCTTATTCCTCTTCCAATATTCTTTTGCCATGTGCCTCATAAATAAACTTGCCTCACCTGCCCCTGGTCAAACCTGAACACCACTGTCGTGACTCTGATTTGAGCTAGGTGAGCGCGGCTCCAGTTCTGCTGATTTACAACATTCTTTATGGTAACTGGTCTCTGACTCCTGGGTTTTGTAGTTTGAGGTGCAAATCTGAGGTGCATTCCCAGCGGGAGGAGGTCAGAGGGAGTGTCAGGCTCCTGGTTCAGCACAAGGTCACTCACTGTTTGTCTACTGACGTCGCTGCCTGACTCTGTCTCACTGTAGAGGCTCTTTTGGTTTCAGCAGCACAGAGTTAAAATAACAGGAAATTAGCTCTTTCTGATTATAAAATGATGTTTGTTAATGGTAGTGGCTACTGCCAGTTGCTTAAGATCCATTCATAAAAACTTCCTTTACCCACTCATCTAATACTCTCTGCCCCACCCCACTCCACCCCCTCTCTCTCTATAGTTGTCACTGCTGGGACAAATCTTGGCAGGGTGCAGCATCAGCGGCTGGTGGACCATAAATAATCTATAAAGTTGGTCTAACGCAGGAGATAAGTCCAGGTGTGAATTTCTGTTTGAGTCTGACCATGAGCTGAGGTGGAGCAGGTCCCGAATCCTCCAGTGCACTTATAGTCCACTATAAGTGTCCTTAGTCAACTTATTGAGCCACATTGCCCCTGATGGCTGTTCTGATTACATATGTGAAGTGTACTTAGAGATACATTTACCATCTTCACCTTCTTTCACCAGCGAGGATCTTTTCTCTTCCTCTGAGTCAACTTTCCACAGTTACTCTGGTTGTCCAACTGATGTTTCTAAGAGCCATCAGCTACTGGGAAAAACAAAAACACTCACCTCTTTAGACGGTTTGACTCCAGTACTGTCAACTCAAGTATTTAAAGTCAACTGATTTTTACAATTTTGACTCAAATACTGAACAGTGTTTCCTAAACCACAGCTAAACTTTAAACTCAGACTTCCTGCTCTAGATTTGAAGCCCAGATACTGATGCAAATTTCCCCTTAAATTGTCTGGAGAGGTTAAACTTGTGTGTGAGTGAGGAAGGTAGAGGTGTGGAGGTCTGAGCCTCTTCCTCCTCTATCTGTCTGTCTGCTGTATTGTTGAAGTGAATATAAAAGCTGTTTACTACCTCGTTAAAGTGTTTGATCTCTGCCCTAAAATACTTGTCACTGCTGTTGACACACAGGAAGGACCCACCCACCCTCATTACAGTGATTTCTAAATAAGTCTAAATAATAGGCTGTAAAGCACAGTGGCAAACCACATGTGGCTTTAAAATATCATCAATTGATATCATTACAGTTTACACTTCCTCTGAGCAAAAAGTCCTGTGTTGAAATTTCTACAGTAATTTGCCAGTGATGTATTAACACAACTTGAGACTTTAGCATTTCATTAGCATATTAGTCTTGTAGTTGGTTGATGTTATTTCCTGGTACCAACATATGTAAACTGCCTTTTTAACTTTTCTAGTTCACTCACAGATCACATTCACACACATTTACAAAGTGCCAGTGGACCAGTCATCATAGTGAGACTCCGAATAAAATAACAACTACTATACTTGAATAAATGTACTGACATTTTTTATTGAAACTACTTGTCATAGCAGTTGTCTTGTTATCACAGATAAACGTGTGTCCACCTCCGGTGATTTTGTGAAAAATCAACCAGGACATGAGTCAATGTGAGGATGTGACATTGGTTCAGACATGTTTCCTCCTCTGAGACTCTGTACTGTTTGTTCTCAGGTGTCTCATACAGTACATGCGTGCTGAGCAGTAAATCCACCTTCACTTTGTTGACACAGGGAGATGGAGCAAGTGGATAAAGAGGAAAGGTCATAATATGAAAGCAGAATAGCGGCGGAATGAAAGAGGACATTAGTGCTGAGAGCACGGTGACCCTCTGAGGAAAACAAACACTGTGTGTGTGTGTGTGTGTGTGGCTGCCGTCCAGTGATAATAGAAGGCCTACAAATGTCTCTCGCCTCATTACATCTGGGGCGACAGGGACCCTCACATTCAAACACTGACCTGGGCCAAAGTTCACTTGCTGTTTCCCAGTTAGTGTGTGTGTGGTGGGACAGAGTGAGGCTGCGAGGGTGAAGACCTGGGACGGACGGGTGACACTGGTCTTTGTGTGTGTGTGTGTGTGTGTGTGTGTGTGTGTGTGTGTGTGAGAGAGAGAGAGAGACTGTGGTGGTACAGTGAAAGATGAGGCACCATCGCTGCACTTTTGTTTCATTGGGTGGATTTAAAGAGACAGTTCACCGAAATTTCACACAAAAGGACGAGTGTTTGTTTCAAGTCCCTCTAGTGGTCTATGTCTGTTGCTGCGATTTCTACTGTCAACTCAATACTCAATACTCAGTACTCAACACGGAGCTGACTGGAGTTCCACTTGTGTTGTTCACAGCAAGAGAAAAATCAGACTGAACACAAATGTCACTGTACGTGTCCTGAGCTGTGTCTACTGTGTCTTGGCCATGATTTAATTTTACTTGATTTCAATGTTTTTTCTTATTCTTGTGGTACTTCTCACCACCGTCCTGTTGCTGTCTGACCATCGTACGTTATATATGCAGATACTCGTGCTCATGAATTATCCAGTGCCCCACTAGATGTTCAAGTACGATGGGGAAAGACTGTCACAGTTCAGTTCTTTATCATTATAAATGATCAGCAGTAGACAGTCATCCATCCACTGGAGAAAAGAGCTCAACAACAAGCACGTTACTGTTGAATAAACTTTTATTACAGCACATAAAATAAAACAACAGATTTGGGAAAACAACATCTCAGTCAGGGCGTTGCACTGAGAACAACAACAAAGGTAAAGAAAGGATTCCTTTGGATATCGAATGGCCTGTCTCTCCACTGCTGTGCCCAGAAACTAAAACCATCTCACTGTTTATCTGAAAACTATAATCAACCACATACGAGCAGTGTTGATTTCTAACATCTGGATTTGTGCCATTAAAACAGAAAAGGCTGTGATAAGGTGAGACTGAGATTATATGTTATATTAAAATATATTAATAAATAGTCAAAAAATTCCCTCAATTACAGAGACAGTTTTTTATGTCCTGGTTTTGTCATATTTTATAACCATTTCTCCTAGAAGTGACATTTACACACACAACTTTGGACTCAGCGTCTTGCTCTTTGTTCATTTGCAGCACATGTAGTGAATCTCATTTTCGGGAGCCAGGGTTTTGTAGTCCTGTTTTTAGCTCGGCTCTATAGCTGAGGTTGTCTCAATAAATTCACTTTCATTTACATTTCAGACCTAATTCCACAGTCAAGTCATAAGTCACCGCTCATCTGCTCAGGTTCTGTTTTCTCACACTGTTTTTTTGTCCATCAGCATCCACATCTACTCATCCGAAAATCCACAAATTACAAACAACCGCAAACAAGCAGTGAATGAAAACAGTGACTGCGTGAGCGGCACAACGGTGAGTTTGACACGATTGCGTTGAAACCGATTGACACGGCAGGAGGAAGTGTCCTTTATTGTAAATATCTATGAAATCTTTTGGACCGGCGTGGAGATGTTGCGCAGGCCCAACGTTTAAAACATAAAGCGTTTTTATATGTTCACCATGCGAACGAGTGGAGAGAAGGTGCCAACATACATCACTGAGGTCCTCACACTGGACTCTGTTTCACCAAGTAAGCAACAAACGCAAATTCAGACTAATTACATATTTACTTTAGGTGTTGGTGGAGGTGCACGTCTCAGAGTCAACCTCCAGTTCTGTTTGTAGCAGATTAACTGCTCTTTACAAAATATGCAGTATATACAGTGGCATTTACAAGCAACTATTAAAAAGGCAAAACATTCTAAAAGGAAAAAAAAAACAAAACAAAACAAAAACAAAACACCAAAAAACAAACAAAACTTCATCACCTTCAGTGCAAAAAGTAGAGCACGGACCCAAAACATAAACAGAATAGAAACAGTCTCGTTACAAAATGTTTTCGTCAGGAGTCCTGTGCAAGTTTTTTAAAGAATCGATCGACTGTGAGGCTGTAAAAGAACCAATTTATTATTGCTGTGCTTTGTGGTTATATGTGGGTCATGAAAGTCTAAAGCTTAATTTCACCCTGAGGAACAAAAAGAAAGAATTTAAAATACAAGCTGAGCTGTTAAATATATGTCTACATAATCACTAATAACTGCTGATACTGAACATAACAACCCTCATGTGTGGAGGTGTTGACTTGTATGAATCAAGTAGTTTGGTTGGACTGAAAGAGAGAGAACTGCAGGTGACGGCATAAATAATGTCCTTAACCCTGAAACTGACTTATAGAAAGAGGAGGGGCATGCACTGATGTCACATGACGACCTGAACTCCCCAACACCACCACCACCACCACCACCAAGTGGTCAAACAGTGGTGAAACTGGAGCAGAACAGCTGATCTGTCTCGTAAAGGTTAAGATCATTGGATCTGACAGGGATCTGTAAGTGAACACTGAGTCCACCTCCACCTGGTATTAACACATGATGTGATCTGATCCCTGGTCTGTGAGTTTACACCACGTTATGCTGCTGTGACAAAATGATTTACCTGGCACATCAATAAAATATAATACCTAGTATAGTATTATTCTATATAATAAATAGTACAATGTAGTACACTCTTTGAACTGAACACGAGCCTGCAGGAGACTGTACTGTCAGGAGGCTCAGCC
Organism: Polydactylus sextarius; assembly: GCA_016801845.1. NCBI lineage: Eukaryota > Metazoa > Chordata > Actinopteri > Polynemidae > Polydactylus > Polydactylus sextarius. The sequence continues at coordinate 2,358,210 of CM028920.1, read as the reverse complement.
TGTTAACAACTCACTGTGTCTCTGTTTACACGACCCTGGTGTGACTTCACATGTACGCTAACACGTTTTAAGAAGAGTCATTGTAGATGTGTCTGAATGGTGTCAACAGTTCAAGACACCAACACTAAACGTTACCGTCGACCCTGCTGGAAACCAGGGCTTTTACACAGTGATGTGCGCGTCGGAGCCGAGATCTCAACTCATCTTAAAAACATTCAGAATATGTTGTTAAGTTATTAAATAAAAGATACTGGAGGTAAATTCCTTCTGGATCATTACATATACTTTTCTATGAAAGTACCAAGTGAGACAAAAGAAACTCGTATAGATAAAAACATGCATTAAGATGCACCGATAGTTGTTTCATCATCACATCACAGCCGTTTCAATCTTAATCCGTTGGAATCATGAGGTGATTCCCACTCCTAGTCTCATGTTCAGATGTGTTAATGCCAGGTGTCAGCGTCATGTTACTGAGGGAAACTTCTCACATGACGACGTCAGCAGTGTCCACCAGCAGAGCAACCTGCTGTGTTTACACGGATTTGTTCTGATGCGCTGCATTATTTGGTAAAGTGTTACAATGTTACAGTGTCGAACATGTCATTTGTAAAACCACATTGTAAATTTACACTCTCGTTTCTGACATTCTCACTCCAACCTGGGCGTAAAAGACTCCCGCTGCATCACCAGCCACCCGCTGACACCGAGCACGTGCGCTCACCGTCAACTCTTTATCAGGGAGTCGCTTTAAATGTACTATGTGAGGAAGAAAAGAAGATTAACGGCGAGCAAAGGCGAACAAGGAGTTTGACAAAACTTCACTTCTTCATGAACATCAGTCTCTCAAGACGTCATCATCCATTCTTCAACCTCAGACCTCAACGTCTCTGTTTCTGAACACTCACATGCACAGTAAGACCAGCTGAGGCTCCGGGACAGTGAGTTTAACTTGGTCTTTGTCAGAGAGCCATGATGGCTACTGTTCTCTACCCATAATCCTACAGATAATCCTACACATAATCATACAGTGAGAGCAGCTCTGATGGATTATTAATCTGATGCAATCCTTGGATTAATTGTAGATTAATAACAAGCAGAAGTCTCTTCAAGTTTCTATTGGAAAAAAAAATGAAACAAAATTAAATTTTTCTGTAAAAACATTTTACACAGTTATTTAGTGGCAACTCTGGTTACCAGGTAATTTATATAGTTTGAATAAAATACAAGATATTATTGTAAACAAGACTATAATTAAATGTTTTTTAGTAAATTGCTGTAATTTACATCCAGCAAAAACCTGTAAAATGTAGCCTGTAATATACTGCAATTAACGTTGACATTACAGTATAACAGTACCATTGGCAACTTTTTTTTTGCTAAGTATTTACTGTAAATTCTACAGTCAATTGTCAGCTGACATCCCTCTGGTGCTGACTGTTGTAAACAATAGTTACCTCCAAAGAATCATGTTCAAACATCACAGGTTTGCATCAAAATGGCCACACAGGGGACTTTCCGCTAAGAATATTGAACATGAGAGAACCATTTATTGGATCATCAAGAATGTCAAGCAGAAAGGTTCGGGAGTGTCCAACAAGTGGCAGGACCGTCTCCTCCTGAGCAGCTACAGAAACGTGTCAGCACCAAGAGAGTTGCTCTGTAGGTGGGTGTGAGATTTACACCCTCGTTTCTGAGGCATAGACTTTTGGACAATGGCCTGGTGTCATGAAGGACGGCAAAGATGTCACGTCTCCATGAGTATAGAATAGTATCAAACTGATACTACTCCTGATGATCAATTTGGTGTTGATGTGTTTGTTCTTGGACGTTATACGTTAAATTTTGCGCTCAGTAAACTTCCCACATGTTAATTCCATTGGGGACCTGTGGTCAGTCCTCAAAAAGCTTTCAAAAGGTGGACAAGCTTTTGACCACGACTGAACACAAAGGTGTCAGTTGTCACTCATTTCTCTGACTAACCTGATTTCTGTGTATCTGTGAATCTACAGCCTGATGTTTTTTCTTTAAATCACGATTTCATGAAATCCTTTCACGTTGAATGTATCAAGGGTTTCTCACAGAACAAGAAATGGCTTGTCACATTCATGTGAGCTGCAGTAAGAGCGTTGACCTTTAACCTCACTGTCCCAGTGCCTGTGAATATCACTTCCTGTACTGATCCAGTCTCCATCTGCAGATACGATCATTGCACTCGTCACAAACGTACAAACGTAGTTTGTCTCAATATAGCCGTTAAAAATACAAACATTTTACTCTTCAGTCCAGTAAACTGCTTAGTCCAGTAAAATGTGTGTGTGTGTGTGAGAGAGAGAGAGAGAGTTATTATTATTATTATACATTGAATCTTCAGTCAGGTAAAACAGCAGGAGAGGATATGACTTCATATGTGTGTGTGCTGTATTTGCTTTGAGTTGGTTCCCTGCATGCCTTGTACAGAGTGTGTGTGTGTGTGTGTGTGTGTGTGTGTGTAGCTGTCTGTGTGTACCTTTTGTGTGTGTAATTCCCTGTATGGTTCTTCTGTGTGTCACTGTCGTGTTGTGTGTTATCACTTCATTTCTTGTGTTAAAATGTCCTGGCAGTTCAGTTGCGTGTGCATGCATGTTTCATTCATTAGATCTGTTTGTAACACCCACATCCCTGTTTGAGTGTGTGTGTATGTGTGTGTGTGTGTGTGTGTTTAGGAGGACATGCCGTTGACCAGGCTCCTCAGCTGTTTAACCACAGTCTCTATCAACTTCTGTTTGTCTCTGTCGTTCTTCCTGAACTGAGAGAAGATGTTGTTCTTCTTACTGGTGTCCTTCATCCTGGGAACAGAGAGGAAGAGGACAGGCAGTCAGACAGGTGGTTGTTATGGCAACATTTAAGATATTGTCACACCTTAACTTAGTTCATTTAGGTTCAAGTAGAAGCTTTTGATAGGACCTTAAGCAGGCTGTGGTAGGTACAGTTAGTGTGGTTTTCATGAGGGCAGATAATGTGGTTTTAGGTGAATAAGTGAGGTGGGGTAACCATGGTAACAATGTGAATGATTCAGGAAATAGGTGTGAAAGCGTCCTCGTCCTAATTCAAATCCTAAGTGTACGTCAGGTACGTGATACAATGTTCAGTGAAGGAAAAAGCAAGATTAGACTGCACGGGCAATGTTTTGAACAGGGTGTTCAACATGCTGCTAACATAGTCAGACCTAATAGTCAGCTAACATCCATAATTCTGCCTCAAGTCACTTTGTATGCAGAGTTAAAGAGGAGACAGAGTTTATAGACTGTCCATGACTGGACATGAGAACACGCAGCACAGAGAAGCAGAGAGGAAGCTGCACCTACCCCCTGTAGACTCTGAGCAGCAGCAGAGAAACAGAAGACACATGAAGATTTAAAGGAACAGGAAGAAAACAAAGCAGCAACAATCAGGTTTTTTTCATAAGATACAAGCAAGCGTTTGTGTAATTCACTGATATTAATGTGACAGTAGATGTTTAAATTTGTGTTGTGAGACGTGTGACAGAAAAAACACATTGGAGGCTATGTCATTTTTATGATTTCCCATTATTTGTCCCTGAAGGCTATAATAATAATTTCTAATGATGTGACTAATCACGGTTAATTAAGGTTTAAGACATTTGAGCTGGTTCGTTTAGATCAGATGTACTCACTTCTCAAGCAGAGCCAGGGCAGTGGCTGGATTCACTCTCAGGTATTTGGAGGTTGGCTGACCATAATCCGCCAGATACGTGGACCAGTCCCACACCATGAACAGGTCCAAGAGCTACAAAACAAACAAAGACTGAATGTTATGTTAAATAACATCAAACCGCTACTCTGCAGTAGTCGTGCACAGGACTATTTTTTTAATCCCACTCTGCCCCAGACAGATCTATTGATATACTGTACGATTAAATACATTTATATGCACTGAATGTTTTTATCTCAGTAGAACAAGAAGACACAGCTTTGAATCACAAATACACATGTAAACTAAAAGGAAAAAAATGAATCACATCTGCGCAGTTATTGAGAAAATGTGTAAAACAAGTATGTAAATATCACATTATGAACAAGAGCATGAACAAGTCCATATATCCGTCTATATGTCCGCTGTGATAACATATTCTTATTTTTCAGCTCTACATTTTAACTCCCCTGCCATGAACACCTGCTCCTCCGGGGCTTTTCTCTCAACATTGATACAGTTGTTGGATGAGGCAGAATTTCTGGTTGTATTTAGTGGCGATCATAACAACATGCAGCATTTTATTACCGACATCAGTTGCTCTCTCTAACCTGCCACCACTCTGCTGAGCCACCCACTCCGCCAGCAGCAACCTTAAAATCACCCGCTCCCACAAGATTTGCATTAGCTCCTGCAATCGCCCCAATGCAGGGTTCTACTCTGCAGCTCCCAACAAGACTGTTGTGGTGCTCCAACATTAACTCATGAAACTAATCACAGCTGATAAAAGCTACAAACGAGAAGCACCGATCATTAAAATATTGATTCCGTCTCCAGGGGTAATTGTTCTTTCAGGGACTCAGTCTTGAAAAGGAGATAACTGAACCAACCTTGTAGAAACACGGTCAACTCATGTTTGCCGTCATAGGTCACAACCTGCTTGTTACTGTTCAGGTAAGACAATATGTTAGGATGGCTTCAACACACCTTTGGTGAACAACACACTGGCTCTGGTGAACACTGGTGTATGGCTCTGAGGCAGAGCTACAGAGGAGAAGGTGGGAGGGAGGGGCCTGTGCCGCTACATGATAAGTGGTAAGTGTGAACAGGAACATTTAAAATGACCACCCCATGACCCCTAGGTAACCTGATGGAGATGACCCCCTTACCCCACCCACACACACACTGTGTATGCTAATGTCATAGGGTGAAACAGCTGGGTGTGTGGGTCATGTTGAAAGAGCAGTGAAAGAACGGCTTAGTGATAATAGCATTATTCAGCTGAGTGAGAGAGGCTTAGCAACAATTCATTTATTCTCACCTGGAGCTAAGTGATGAGCTGTGAGCAGCCACAGCTCACTGACACAGCACAACACAACACTCACAACATCTGAGCCACTTTTAACCATTAAAGGAAAACTACCCTTTATTGGCATTATGTTCTATCAGTTCTGTCATTTTTAGAAATATCTGATCCTCTACATTCACCACTAAGACCTGATAAAACAAACAAGAGAAAAGGAATTTAGAGCTCAGACGTCATGGTCCAGCTTTGGACTGATGCACTCACCACGAGTGTGTGAATAAACTGAGGTGTGTAAAACTAAAGTCAGTTAATCATTTTAACACAAAAAAATGACATAAAAAGCATTTCTAATAAGGACTGCCTACATTTGGTCATTAATGAATTTGTAACTAGAAGTGTGACCCACATATGTGGCCAGTCAGTTGTTTTACACTGTGCATGTCCTGAATCCAGCTCCTCGTGCTGGTGCAGACACACACACACTGATACACCGGTGATATGTTGTTGATCACATCCACCTGCTGTTGACCATCAAACAAACCGCAGATCTCAGCTGCTGCTTTGCCCTGCACATACAATAGAAGAGAGTAATCTGACTGAAGACACAGTAATCTCAGCTGGTGAATAAACTGATGAAAGCCAAGTTGGATTAAACATGTAGATTCTTGTTAAAAATCACATTACTATATTACATTGGACACATTTACAAGGCTGAACTGACTTTAATGGACATTTTATATCCATCTCAGTGGCCTTCATTGTTGGTTTGAGTTTATCTGTAACTGCTGATCTCCTGAATTTTCCTACACAACAGTCTGAGAGTTCAGAGTTTAGACTCAGAAACATGAACATCCAGTGTGTCAATAAGAAGGGTCAGACTAGTTGGAGTTAACATATATCAATATATTACATATTATTAACACTCATCTGCTTTTATCCACAGCCCTTTCAGCCCTTTTCAGGTAGCTTTGATTCCAGAGCAGTTGGATCCAGATTCCAGATTCAACTCCATTGATGACGACATGATTATTATTATTATTACCATTATTGTTGTAATGGTAATGATAAATCTGCTTTAACAACTTCTTGTAAACATGTAGTCTCTGTCGCCAAGAGCTTGCTCATTGTGGAAATGTTGGGTTTCTCGATGTAAAGTGCCTCGAGATAAATTCATGATCTGGCGCTATATAAATAAAATTGAACTGAACTGAAGAGAAAGACTATGGTCACTCAGATAACTGTGGTGAACAACACGTGTAACCTTGAGGTGGATGGACCACAACAGAGATTTCACAGACTAGACTGTAAAACCTGGTCTGATGGATCTGGGCTTGAGCTAAAGCAGCAGATTATAGAGTGAGAATTTGAACTTGAACACCAATCAGTCCTGGTTAGATGATTCTGACCATGTTCAACCACATTCTAACTGCTACTTCCTGCAGGATAATGATCCATGACACAAAAAAAAACTAGTCTCATCAATGCGATAATGAGTTCATTGAACTTCAGTGGCCTCCCCAGTTTCCAAAGCTGAATCCACTGGAACACCTTTACTATGTGGTAGAATAGGAGATCGACAAAATGACTGCGCAGCTGAAAGTCTGCAGACTTGAAGTGATGAATCGGAGACAACAGCTTGAGTAGAGAGAATTCAATGTCTGTGGAGAGCAGACCAGAACAGACCTCATTTGCAGAGGAGACTCTTAATGTAGTGTTCTTAATAAAGTTACCCAACAGCAACAACAGTCAATGTAATCTAGGAAGATCCTGCTGGGAAAGCTGAGTCTGCAGAAGAGACTGCCTGAAGATTCATCATGCCCCCAGTAAACATTTAAAGTGTGACAGAGACACAGAGTTGATGTCCAAGGTGAGACAGAGGTGGATGTTTATGATTAACGGAAAGAGCCTGAGAGAAAGAAGGAGAGAATGAGACGTGTGTGGTGTCAGATAAATCATCACCCATGTGACATTACTTCATGGCTCGTTGTGAAACTCCCTGGTTTCACCCTTACTGTCAAACAACAGTCAGGGCGGAGTGCTGAAACTCTAGAAACGCTTCTCTGCTTTCCCTCCATGTCATGGCATGTCAATGCTAAGCTTGCAGCCTATGGCTCTCTAGAACAATTTACATGACCTTATGTAGCAAGTGAGAGAATGTCTGGAGAAAAGAGTCATACAAAGCAGGAATCCTCCAGAGTTGAGTCCTCAGCAACCACCAACATCACAACCTTCATCTCCACTTTATTACATTGTCTGGCAGGTCTCAGTGCAGTGTAAGACAACATCTGGGTGGGCTTCCTGGGAATATACCTTCAGCTGTTTTTGATCTGGCCAAGAGAATGACGCCGTCTGCAGTCGATTAACTAACGGACTATCTCCCCTTACTCAACTACTCCTGTACCCGTTTGTTCTGCTGTCATGAGAAGGATCAACTGACAGTCGCACATTCTTTGCAGAAACAGAAAGAGACGATCTGTTATTATGATGGATCTCGTATGAACTAGAGGGTGGATACCCGACCTGAGCCTACGAGACCTAAAACGTTAAAAATTTAAACTGATGTTGGTTTTGTGTTATGATCAACCAAACAATCTGAAGCAAGTGTTTGACTTTTGTCTATTCAAACAACCCAACTATAGGCTATATACAAGGTGCAAGGAGCCCACATGTATAATGATGGTGATGGATGGCTGACGTGGGTAAAGTCAATGTATGAAACTCGGGAAACCTGCAATGTGCTAATTAACATATTCACAATGTCATTGCATTGGGTTTGCATTGTGCCTTGTATGAGCTTGAGCATAATTTCCTGGAAATGCTGATGACAAATTGACGAAATTCATGCCAATGAAACTGTAAAGAGCAACAGCCTTAATGTTAATCAACATCCTACCAACTTATAATGGGAATCCATCACACTCAACTCACGGACTTATTCTATTATTTCTACACCAGAAGTTTAATAATTTATGATGCATTTATACATTAGCTGATGTTCTCCAGCACAAAGAAATTAAGCAAGATGTTGTAGATGTTGCGAGATGCAGAAATGTTATTATCAGGACTGGTTTTTTTTTTTAGTTAACAACTTAAAAAAAAAAAAATCATTTTCCATCAATCATCCTGGATTTCTGACTTTCAGTCACTCAGGATAAGAATCTGAAAAGCAGTTACAGCTACAAAATCAACAGCCATAAGATAAAGGGAAAGTAGAAGGCTGACCTCTGTATAACCTCATCCTGTGGATGCCTCCCAACCTCTTTACCTAAGGCTGGGATTAACAGGTCAACCAAGCAGCCTGTGTAAACGGGACCGTGAACACATTTCGTCTAATGAGTAGCATCACAGGAAACTAAGCTCTGCTCAGAATCAGACCCAGGCTGCAGCCACCACTCAGCACACTGACTGGTTTTCCCAAGAATTCGGGCACTTTAGCAGACGTGCGGCTGAACGCAGATTGTAGTGATAACAAAGTTCCACTGTTGCAGTTGTTTAAGTTGATAATTAATATGTTTTTCTTATTTACTATATATCTTTTGGTGTTGAACAAAGCAACATGTGAAACATTTAAACCTGTGATGATTTTTTATTGTGTTATAAGTATTTTACAGACAATTTATAAATGAGTAGAGAAAACGTCATCCGCAGATTAATGGATATGACAATAGTCCTTAGTTACCTTCCCACACAGCAAATGTTCATTCTTGATTCATGAGTTGGAAAAGTTGTCTTTTCATGTGTCAAATTGCTTTGAATTTTTACATTTCTCTTTATTCTTTTAAAACTAAGATTTTGTACATAAGAGATGTCTCACATTAGACTTAGACATCCAATGAATTCATTAAGAAATGACAGACCACTAAGTCTTACCAGACTTTCTTAGGCTAAAAGGCTAAAAGCCTATTTAATATTTCTGTTGTTCCTCTAATATCACAATATCACAGTGGGAAAATCCTTAGACTCATGCTATGGCAGGTTGATTTTTTTACTTTGATTCAGTTGGTTCTGAGTCTTCTGCGGTAAATTGAACAAACTCGCTCAGTACGGTGCTGTGACCTGGACTGGATGCAGAGCCAAGCCTCCACCTCAGGCTCAGATTAACAGGTCAACGCAGACACAAGTTAATGAGACGAAGCACCACTTTAAATACCTCTGGTGTTTACAACAAAAACGGAAAGGGGGATGTGCTTTTGTGTGTGTGTGTCGTTGGGGTAGGGGGCATATGTGGGTGAACAGGTGAACTATAGCACAGGTGAAAGTTGAAAAGGCCAGTGAAACATAATATTGCTGGATATAAGACAAATGAAATGTGAGACAGTGGAAAAGTAAAAAGTGACAAAAACTATAAAAATACATTTCTTGCAGCAAGCAGGTGTTTGCCAAGTGTTGTTGACTGTAATTATTGGTTATTGGAGACTCAGCCATCGGCTTATAGAACACAGAAATATCCCATGGTCCCATGTTTGGTCTTGGACCTCCTGTCTTGTGTTTATTGTGTGCTCTAAATGTTTCCTTTTTAGATAGGCTCAGTGAAACGCGTTACCTGTCGTAGGTCGATGAAGGCCAGTTGGAGTGTATCTCCTTGAAAACCAGGGACAGGTTCTGAGCTGGCAAACACTGAGGAGAAACAAAAACACCACCAGATTACAGTCATTTCAAACACCTTAATCTGAAAAATGCTCAGTGATAACTGGAGCTTTACTGTTTCATGCTGATAAATAACAGCCGACACCTTATTGAAAAGCATAGTCACATTATTTCACTTTCGTTGTGATTAAATCATAAAACAAAAACCTGTAACTTTAGATGCTTCCAATGTTTTAATGCTACTGCTAAAAACTAGCTATTCTAGTACAAGTTGGTGCCAGTGGGCAAACACCAAGGTTCTGTACTGGATCCTCTGTCTGTTCTCTACTTGTTAACTTCACACTGTAACCAAACCAACACTCCACACTGATCCCTTCCAGCTTTGTCATACTAATTTAAAGGTCACAGACATACAACTAAACCAAAGACAAAAGGCAATATTGAATCAATTTGTAATAAAAATATACAGTAACTTCACTCACAAATTATACTCACATTCACACTGAATGACATCTAAGTTGAACTGCTGAATGGCCCCCATGCTGATCTGTTTGAGTTCTGTGTCCAGCAGCATTTGCATCAGTGACGTGGACAGATGTTTACAGGCTGACATACAAGCTGTCTGAGCCACTTTACCCTGCAGAGAGAGAGAGGGACAGGGGGAGGGAGGCGAAGAGAGGATGCAAGGAAGTGGGAAAGGATGGAGCAGTGTAGGGCAGATTAAAGATGACAGGGATGGGGATGAGAGGGGTGAACATCAACAAAAAATGATTGGGAAGGATGGATAAATAAAAGGTATAAAATAGATGGTGTGAAGCATTGGGAAACGATGGGTTTGTGGAAGGAAGATACAAGAGTAAAAGTAGACAAAGGGGATAAAAAGCAAGAAGGGCAAAAAAAAAAAAAAAAAAATCATTGAGCGTTAGCTGTTATCTTGTGAATGAGTCAGCACTTCACACTTCACACATACTGTCTAGATAAAGGGTCAGGGACCTACGGGGTCAGTGCTGACGTTGTACTGCACAACTTTCCTCCTTAAAAACAGTCTGTCTTTCTGCTCAGAGAATTTGACAGCTGCCAACACTGGAGAACATCCTGTACTTTATATATACAGCACCTACACACATTATTCTTCACAAAATGTCCACCTGCTCCAAAGTTTGACACTGAGATGTTGAGAGGCTGGGCAGCAAATTTGGTACTTTTTTTTTTTTTTTTTTCCAAAATGAGGGAGCCTGTGTCCACAGCACAGGAAATGTTTTCAGAGAGAGTTTGGTTCTTGAACAGCAGGAACAAAGTAAATTCAACACACAGAAAAAAAGTGACATGCAACTTCACCACCACCACAAATCTGTTTGAACCACAAATGACGGTGAGAGACGGCCTCAGTCAGGACTGGTGAGGCATGCACAGTCCTCCTGCTCTGCACCACATATTCTGACGTTCACATCAGTGCAGACAGAAAAGTGCACAAAGCTTTAAAAGCAGTGATTCTTGGGGACATCATGCACAATGTCCATACAAATCATCACAATAATGACAATGGCTGAAACAGAGGAACCGCTCATTGTGCACATGACAGTGTAGGAACAAGTTGATGTATCTGAGAACAGAAAATCAGAAAAGCAATACGAATTCTGGTTTTATTTTACCCCAAAGCCAAAAACACAACATAGCTTTTTTTTTTTTTAAACTATGATTCTAAACTGTGAAAGTGGAGTATGTAATGACTCAAAGAAGACATGAAAGTGCTTGTGGAATATGATGTAAAAAATTAGACTAATAACATGAACATCAAGAGGACTTTAACATATATTAGAAGATGGAAAGGCTCCTAACCCCTGATCAAGAACAATCAAGAGCTGCTACTCTATCTATCTATAGTGTCTATTTATAGTGAAAATCATTCACTAAGATGCATTCTTAGCAAAACACCCAACACATAACAATAATTAGAACACAACACATGCAAGTAAGACACAACATAAGTTCAACCAGTGACTGGAATGACAGTAAAGTGTCTACCTCCGCCAAGGTCAAATAAAGTCACACGTGTCATATACACGTATATATATATATATATATATATAAATTCAATGCCCCACCTGTTATACTAATACCAACCATGAAACAGACGGGGGTGAAACCATAAGGTGACTGGCGGAGGTAAATAAACATGTGCTAGACAAACGTCTAGGTCATCATGTTTACAACTTCAAAGCAAATATGATTCGTGAGCGTGTCAATGACTTGAGGTGTTACACCCCCTCAGATAAAGATGTGGAGACACAGCAGATCATTACAATCCATTCTCACAGACACTCATGCAGAAACTCTCACAGGGATGATGTGGTGAACCTAATGTCAAGAACAATGCAACTAGCAGTCTTAGTGATGCAGAAATATATTTAAAACACACTTTTAAAAAAAAAAAAAAAAAAAGAGACAACACTGAGGAGACAGTCCCGACTCATGTAATCAAAATAAAACAGAAATGACTGATGATTAATCATGAGGGGCCTCAAAGGACTGACATTAGTGTTCAGCTTTTTTTTGTTCGAGCTCCACAACATCCCTGTTAATATTATTCATGCTGACAAGTGACTGGAAGACAGACGGCAGCGTGGCAGCAGTGAAGACAGTTCACTCTACATGAGTATGTGCCACATCTCCAACTATTGACTTGAGATGTTTGAGGCGTGTTGTTGCCGGTGCAGAGGCCGTTCACACAGAGATAATAGAGAAAAGCACACGTCCACACAAGGACACACACCTACTTAAAGTACATCCACACTAATTGGGCTACAATTGAAAATTCATTTTGAAAACTATTTTTGATTTTATTCCACATCTAGGTGTATATTTTTGAAAATGGCTTATTGAGGACAAAAGCTGCTGTGATTAGACCAGGTTTAAGGATAAAGAACAGAAATGACTTCTGCCATTTTTTTTTTTTTAACACAATAATTAGACATCTTAATGTGCATATAGTCCTGGTGGCTTTGCAGCAAACTGCAATAAAGACTAGTGGAAATGAGAACGTTTGCATCTTTTCCTGTTCCGTGTCTTCAACGTGTCTCTGTGTGTTTCTCTGTATAAACAACCACTGAGGCCTCAACATCTCAGAACAACTCAAAACAGATGACTTTACTTTGGTTTTGTCCTTTACCACTTGAACTTCTGCAACGTGAACCACATTGTCACGTTGTGAGTGTTATCACATGCTGCCTGACTGAGGGACACGTGTGTCAGGGACATGATATGGATATAAAGCATTTCAAGATCTAACTGGACATGAAAATAGACAATAATGATTGAATTTGAAAATAAACGGATTAGCTGAATTATAAATAGTCAGAATTAAAAAAGGGGATTAATGAAAACAACATGAAATAGTCAAAAACAAAAACAAACATGCTAGTTCTGATTTTCTAGCAGCCATTAGAGGAGCTACAGCTCAACAACCTAAACGCCGCCCTGCAAAATGTTCAATGCCGGAAGAACCAACGAGCCTGGAGTCGAGGAACTTCCACAGTCTAACATGAGCATGCGTTCATCTCCCTTCTGCCCATCGAGCAGCAGCAAAGTGTTGTAACAGCCAGGCAAGAATACTCACCGACATCGAAGCATGGTCATTGTTGTTATTCTGAGCAGACACCCCCAAACCAAGCAAAAATGGAGGAGGGGAGGGAAGGAGGGAAAGGACAGGAAAAGAAATGCGGCAACAATAAATGGACAGGAGGAGGTCAATTCAACTAGCGATATCTTGCATGCTCAACAAGTCAACATAACAAAAGAGTAAAACCAATCAGTTACAGTGCTGTTCCTTTACAGAAGGTGTGGGTGGGGGGACAGAAGAGACAGTCTTACAAAACAAAACAAAACAAAAATAAGCTGGAACTAACTCAAGACATGATAAGAGATGTAGGAGAGAAGAGCAAGCAGGTGACCCAAACACACAGTCATGGTCCATGTCCTTCAACCACTGCTGCCAACAAATATGCTCCGTTCAACAGTGTGTGCAAAAGCAGTTTCAGTAACAGTGAGTCAGTAACAGCACAGTTGCAATGTGTGTGTACAGATAACCAACCCACCACACTCACTTCAACTTCTAATTCACAATGTTCAGCAGATCACTCACAGACACACACTTTAATATGGGATGTGATGGACACAACAAAACTTCAGAACCAAACACTTAAATGAACAACAACAAAAACAACACAATGTCCAACAGTATGTCCTAGAGAGAGGTGGCGAGTGTAATGTGTGGAGCTTATCAGGGGCATTAGACTCACCGGGAGATGTGTGAAGACCTGGAAAGTGGAGCGTAAGAAGTTGATCAGGTCCATGAGGTACCCAGAGGCACGGCCGTCTGACTCGGCCATGCCCCACTCATAGTCCGCCAGCTGGATGAACTCATCAATCTTCTGGTTGAGTTTGGTGTAAATCTCTCCCTCTGCAGCATGTCGAGCATCCTGGAAAATATTTATTAGCCCTTCTGATGATGTTTTGATTTGGTTTCAGATCTGATAAAGATCACTGTTCTCAGTGGGATCAAAAAAAACCAGGACAAAGAAGAATCCTCATTACACTCCTGTTTTACCTTGAACGTAGACAAGCCGTAGAGTCTGGTGGTGTGCACTGTTTCAGGTGAGACATTGGTGATGTTGGTTATAAACTCTTCCAGATACCTGCAGGCCTGCTCCAGGTGGGTGGTGTTAATGATGATCTGCACCAGCTAGAGAGAGAGATAATTCCAGTTTTAGACTAAATGACAGAATCTGTGTGCTTGTGATTAGTAACAGCCGTTTTGTTCCTACCTCAGTCAGTCCTATGTGAGGTTTCTTGATGAGGTTTTGCAGACAGCTGCTGAGTGTTCTCGTCAGCAGCAGGTTGGTGGATTTTCGCAGCATGTCATCAATCTCTGTTGAACTGGGTACACAGACAAAAAGCCCATCAAAGTGCACATATTCTAGAGTTGCAGAAAAATAACAGACATTGGAAGCATATAAAGGTTGTAGTGATACAGTAACTATGTATTTATCTACCTGCGGTGTAGTGACTCTGAGAACTTGAGGCTGGCGTAAATGAACTCTTTGACCTGTGTGTAGATCTGAGGGACAGACTGGGACATTGGCAGCTTCTTTGGAAAGTCCTGCTGCTCACACACACACACACACACACACACACACACACACACACGTGCGCAGTTACAAACCAGGAAATAACAGTATTAAATACCATACATGCAGCTTGTCTTACTACTTTGTTAAAAAGTATATTTCATATTTCATATTCTCATAAACTTGTTCAATGACAATAAAACACTCTGACTGTTTAAATGTTGTTCTGTTTTGTTCTGTTCTGTTAAAATGTAACATCAGATTTCCAATACGGAAAGGATTGTAGGACTTTAAAAAGCTGTTTCACAGTTATAGAATATAAATGTGGAAGTTAAGCGATAGAAAGATACTTTGTTAAGTAAAAGAGACACTAAAGGATTCTCTCTCTCCCTCTTTTATGTATGTGTGTGCAAACTTGTGTTGTGTAGGTTTGTGAGTCTGTGGTACTTGAATTCGTTACCTTCTCTATCTCAGCGTCATGGAAGGGAAATCGGCTGACAACCTGTTTGAACTCTTCCTCTGTCTCCACTGGGATTGGACTGTAGTTATCCAACTCAAAGATCTCCCTGTGGGAAAGAATACAACATGTTGGTCTGTGTTCACCTGCATCTTTGGTGCCTAGCCAAAGCCTAGTTCTTGTAGCAGTTTTCTTGCAAACACCACAAACAACGTGCCCTCTTGTGAACACTGACACAACAATAAAAACTACACATTAAATAATTTATTTACAATCTTTTAAATAAAGGGGGGAAATGGAGACTTCAAGATCTGGTATTAATAATATGATGTTAAGCTTAAGTATGAAAAAAGGGTTCGAAAGCGTCATGTAAATATATCACATATGAAATGATAACAGATACAACACTCAGTGACAGTCACACATTAGTAAATGCACCTGAAAACCAGAGCCCACTTCTTCAGCAACGTCTCATTGTACTGGTCTCTGACCTCAAACAGCAGGTCAAACAGCCGGTTCACTGGGAAACCATAATCCTATACATACATACACAAACACCACAGAAAACAAGATGTTAACATCAGCTGTTCAACACACATGAGGGTCACAAATCATACAAATGAAGTCCAGCTCTAGACCTGCAGTGTGTCAGCGAAGATCACAATGAGGTTCTTCAGCTCCAGGACCAGGTCTGGGTCATCACAGTAAGACTGGAAATAAAAACAACAAACAATCTAAGAAAACAGCAACATTAACATGGTCATCATTTATGAAGAAAACATTATTTCATCCACAAAGGATTTTAAAAAAATGTCCTCTACCACTCAGAGCTGGAGGTTGTGTGTGAATTCATTACTTAATAAAACAAGACTGCACTGAATTACATGTGATGTCAACAGTACAGCTGTGAGTGATGAAACAAAGTGATGTTTATTTAAAATCACTGCTCACTGTGAAGTAAAGTGAAATATTTCCTATTGGTTGTGTTCAGGTCAGTGGTAAACTGTTGCTTTAGCAACTTCAAACATTAGATAGAAAAATAAAGAGACATCATTAGTTGTTATGTAGAGAACAGTGACCAACTTCAGACACAGCTATGATGTGATGAAAATCACTAAAATTACAATGATTTCAAGAACAAAATGTGCCAGTTGTGCCATCCCTGTAAAAGACACCGGAGGAGGAGGCCTGACAAGCATGACAACAGTAACTAATGGGGGAGGGGCTTAACCAAGGGTCACTTAACACCAACAAAGTCCCTCTATGTTTCTGCAGCAGAGTGATTTATGACCCTAAAAGCAGAATAGCTGAGTCCCTCACACTGACACAAGGATCCTGCCAACGCAGGAGTGTGTAAATCAACAGAGTAAATGAACACAACCTGAGATTTGATGTAAAACAGCAGTCGCCTGCCTCTCTGTTTACTCAGACACACACATACAGAAACCAACAATCAGCTGGAGACTCGAGTGAAGAGCAGCACGTCACAGCAGCATCCCATCACTTTAGTAGTCAGGGATCTCGGACACGTTCGACTGTGGTAGAGGACGTCAGCTGTGTACATAGTCCTTCGGTGTGGTCGACCGGAACATGGTCTGATTGTATCATCACACCTGTAGCCACTTGCGATGGTTAATGCCAGGTTTACATGGCGCCTACAGCTTCCTCACTCTGATCCATACTATATGTCTATATGTGGATATGACAGGATGTGTCAGTCTTATTACTAGTGATGGTGAACAGTAACGACTGTGTAGTGACAGTTTTATTTTTCTATATTATTTGTGGGCTGGCCCATGGACAAGTCAGTGTGATAGAGTGTCTGTGGGCTGACCCTGTGGTGGCTGAGTGCAGGGACCTGGCAGAGTTGAGTTGCCTGCACTGTGGCCCAGCAGAGGGGCTGCAGGCCAGGGGGGGGGCACAGGGCCTTTGTTAGTCTTCTCATCCCACGCTGTGCGGCCCATTCTCTGGCCTGTTAGCATAATCCTCCGGGTCATTTACAACTGACTGGAACCCAGTGGTCAGGAATATGCCTTCTTAATCTGCTGTTATTGTTGCAATCTGTCTCTCATTAAGGCCCCAATGACCTCCTTTTTGGCTGCATGCGTATGTGTGTTTTGACCTCTTCTCTTGAGTGTGACATCATTAGAGTGTGTGTGGGTGCCCTGACCTCCACAGTGTGGTTTATGTGTGTGTGTATCTGTCAGTGAATGAAGGTTCTTCCAGGATAAATAGATCCACAGCAGGCTCTATTATCTCTATTAACTCTCAACAGTCTCCTTCTCATTCAAAGTCAGCTCCCTGCCGGCTGTGTGTGCGTGCACGTGTGGGTGCGTGTGTGTGCGTGTGTGTGCGTGTATGCATGTGTGTGTGTGTGCAAGCCTACAGAGTGTGTGCGAAGCACAGCGATGATCTTGGACAGGGCCATGTTCCACAGTTCATCAGTGAACGCTCTGGTCACCAGCCCCCGTGTGGCATGGAGGATGTGGTCCTCCACAACAAAGAACCTGATGAGACACACACACACACACACACACATATCCCTGTACTATTATTTACAGTATTTCCCCATGAAAACAAAGGATAACAATACAAACATGTTGTAATGTTGAAAGTACAATTTTGAAACATCTTACCCTACAATCTGATTGAAGTATCTTCTGTAGCCTTCTACTGTCTCATGCTGGAAACACACAGACACACGTCATCATTTATTATCATTAGTATAAATAGTAGTAATAGTGGTAATTGTGGTAGCAGTAGTAGTATTAGACTACAAATCTAATGAGATTCATGAATGTGCACCATGTGGTTGATGATCAGTTTCTCACCATGTTTGACTGCGGCTGCAGCACCAGCCTGGCTTGTTTTTTCCTTTGTTTCCTGTAGTAGTTCTCAAATGTTTCTCGATCGCCCTTAAGAGACAGTAGGAGTTTGGTTAATAGTTCCAATAGTTACAGATAAAGAGCAGATGCTTCTATCACCAGTCTATAGGTTTTTGAGATGCGTCGAAACTACAGCAGAGAAACTGAAGATGAAACATCATCTGTATTTGAAAATATAATAAAACAGGTTATTATAAACAATAATAATAACAAAAACACACTGTTCTACCTCTATTTCAAAAATAAAACCTTTCCAAATGATGACAGTGGCCTGTAGCGCCCTCCACTGGTTTATCAAATAGGACCAACTAATACACTTTGAGCTCCAGCATCATTATAGGGTGAAGGCCTCAGATACAACACATTGTTACTGGAATGCAGTGTTGGATTTAGATTACAACCCATTTGAGTTGTAACGGGTTTATGAATCAAAACATATGATGTCATCATATCAAACATACATACACAAACACTGAATCACTGGAACTCTGCTGTATCAGCCATCAGCAGAAGCGTTACGATTCCATTTGTCAATATTTATTTATTTATAATATTTGTCAAGGTGTGTAACACCTACCAGCACAGTGTAAATGTGTAAACATCTGTAGACAGGTGAGAAGTCCACCAGGTCCTGAGCTGTAAGAATCTGTCAAGGACATATGATTAAATGTGGTTACTGGCAAATATTTCAGCCATGTTTTCCATATCCATGCCACAGTGTCGCTCCTACATCACGCAAACTATAGGCCGACTCACTGACTGACTCCAGCTTTGGCATTTTGAGATACTCAGCGGATGTCTGCACTCACAACACTGACTAGTAAACAATGTCTACAGAAACATCTGCAGACTTATCTGGAGGCAGCGTTGTCAGTGTGGTTGCTGTGGAACTTGTTATTGCTCCCCCTTGTGTCAAATTAGCCACTAAGTATTGACAGTGAGAGCTGGATGGAACGTCACCTGAGAGAAAATGTTCTCAATGCACGATAATATCTAACTGTCCTGACTTAACAACATATATTTTCTATGCAGAAAATGCAGAATATTTTGGGATCAAGAACCAAATTCTCTTTCAGTGTAACAAAGATTATTTCAGACTATTTTAAGCGAGATCACATTCTGCCGAACAATGTTTGTTCACCTCCTCATCTGCTTCCTCCTCGTCTCCTGTGTCGTCGTCCATCATCAGGCCGTTGTGTGTGTGTGTTCGTCCGTTGAGGGAATACACAGGTTTGGTGTAGTGGCCCATACTGGCCTGCTTTGCTACGGCACTGTTAAAGGTCCTATGCTGCTGTGCCTTTAGACATACAACACACACACAAACGCACACAAAGACCAGTGAGGCAATCAATACCTGGTCAGAGTTACTAAGGGAATAGTTAAACACTCAGATTTTAATACCTGTCTCATGGCCATCTCTCCAACCTTGTCAGAGTGTTTCCTGATGCTTTCCAAAAAGTCCTTGAGGTCTGACATAGAGATCTCCTTGATCTCCTCTCTGAGTCTGGGCAGGTTTTCAGCCATGATCTGACAGAACCTGTACTGACTGACCCTGCAGCACAATACAGCAGAACCAAACAGAACCAAACTCAGTCAACAATCAACAAAAATACTACTAAACTCAATGGGCATGATCTGATTTTGATCAGTGAAACACTACTAAAACCCAAGAGTCAAGGTGCATCACTGATTCTTTAATGAAATGAGGTTCCTGTTAAATCTGGTTCTGGGATTATGACAACATAAACCAAAAAATGTCTCATTGTTTTGTCTAATGACCCTGTATATTTTATGTTTTGATCCAGTATCTGAGCTTGGTCTAATATTAGGCAGCACAGCAGCAAACAGCAGTCAGAGACAGGCTGGTAAACAAGATCATCATAATGTTGCTCCGAGTGTGCTAGATTATTGCCAACATATTCCGTTTTTTATTGTGTTTACAGCATATTCTGCTGCCCCCAAGAGGCCAAATGTTTCATTTAAAGCAACTTAAAACATTGGCCAGTGATAAAAAGAGAAAGGCAGTTTGCCGTCAGTTACAGAAACTGGACAGTTTGGGTAGATTAGGACAAACTGTTTGACTGGATCAAAAATAAATGTAGTTTCTAGCCTGGCTTTACAGTCTGTGGCCTTTTATTTCTGCAACAATACTTAATAAAGGTGGACTCTCTTTTGACACAACTCTGTGTCACCATGGAAATTATTTAAACTGCTCTGAATCTGAATCTGAGTCCACAGGGAATAATAATAATAACAGTAGCAGCAGTAAGTAACATCTACAAGAACAGTTTGTTATTGAACTATGTCTTCAGCCTCTGAAGGTGTTGTCCTACCTGGGGATGTAGACCTTCTCCAGCTGCTCCATGGTTTTCAGTGCAGCGTAGTATCTGCAGAGACAAATGGTGAAGCTTCAATTAGGAGGCAAAGCTACAATCATTTGATGAAATAATAGGAGGATAAATAAACAAGTCAGTCTTCAATCAGCAGTTAAAGACCAGTTTCCCGTAAGGTCATTTTAATGGTTTTTAAATGTCTTAATGGTCTTGTACCTTCTTATCTCTCAGCATTTGCTTTTACCTTATAAACCCTCGCAGACCCTAAGGAATTTAAAGCACTTTGTGCTCATTTGATTGACTAGTTGATAACAAAATCCACAGTCCTCTCTTTGTGTAAAAATACTGCACACATTTACAATATTTTGTTACATTTACAAAGCTTGTCTGAAGGTAAAATGTGGCTTCTTAAGTTGCAGAATCACTGCGTTTCTTAGTTTGAGTCCAAAGCAAAAATAAATTAAGTTTTATTATAAAATAAATTAAGTTTTCTTGAAGAATTAAAGTAAAAAAAAAAAAAACAAATGTAAAAAGTGTAAAACAACTGAATAAATTAACTTGAATGTTCTGAGGGAAGATCGAGTGTCAGTGTCTCAAAAATCATCAAAAATCTTCTTTACTTTGACTGTTCACACAGGACGTCATAATAAAAAAACATCATAATAAACCACCTAAAATAATAGCAAACAGCCTGAAATGAACAAAAGAAGCAAATTAATAACAAATTCATTCACTGTGCTGGTCTGATCTCTGTCACCTGCCCGTCCTCCAGGAGTTACCCGTAAACACATTTTACCAACAAGAGACAAATTTATCTTTGCAACAAGACGTAGTTGGCACATACTCAGAGTTCAGATCATGAGAAGTGTTGGATAGCGTCCTGCTGGCTTGGCAAATCGTAGATGATATAAAAATATCTTGGGGGTGAGGGGTGTGGGCATTCCCATGACGTATGTGTAATACAATAGATGCTCAGCCGTGTGATATTTTGTTCTCAGCGCCTATTCTGAAACCTGTGTTATGAAGATATTGTTGTCTGTGTGAGAGTTCAGCCTGGGGTCAGTGCGCTCAGCTCCCAACATTAGGCTGATAGGCAGGCTGCAGAGGGATCTAATTGGTCGGCCAGCGAGTGTAAAATGTGTTGTATAAACATGAACAGAAGACAGACTCACAAACTGCACAGTGAAAAGGTTTGTGAGGGTGCAGGGCACCAGGGCAGAGGACACACAAGCAGAATGGGACCTGGCATGTGCACACACAGTTCAGATACAAACAGTAACAGTGTGTGAGCCGTGTCATTATTGCTTAAGGTGCCCTCCACATAAACAGAACCCACAAGATGCTGCAGCATGTCCTAATTGAGAGAGTTGAAGTGAGGGCCCTTGTTCTGAACAAAGGCACACTGACGGTCACTGCTGCCAGTGAACAGCCCCTTCCTTTAATACACACTAATGAACAAGAAACGGTCAGTATTTTCCTATCAAACATAAACTCCCCTCCCCTCCTTTTACAGATAGACACTGTATTTTCTCATGAATTGTTTTTGAAACTGAAGTTATATACTTTTGGCAGTCAAATGCTCTGTGAGAAATGAGACGATACCTTTTGGAATCCAGCTGCTCCTTTAGTTTGCTGTACATTTCTAACACTGCAGAAGAAGAAGAGACCGTTTTAAAATTAACCAAAACACATCAAGACCTTTTTTTATTTTAGCTTCCTGTTTAGACTCCTACTGTCATGCAGACACAAATAATTGTGAATTTGCTCCCAAAACATGATTATCACCAAAAATAAAACATCTATAATCTTCCTCCACAGACATCATCTATCGGTTGATTGTTAGAGGTCAGTATTTCCTTTTTCTTTAAACGATGGTATACATTCAAGGAGTTATGGCTAAGAAGCAAGGAAGTACTAACACACCGTTAATATTTCAACAATTACAAGAGCTCTTATCAAAGCAATCATAGAACTACTACTACTGCCTAGTTTGGAAGAACAGTACTACATTGTCCCTCATGAACTGATCATATCCAAAGATCAAGACCATACGGATCAGTGGCACCCTATGTATCAATCACAGCGACACACAGGCAGCGGTGGTACCTGGTATACAGAGCTGGAGCTTCTCCACAGTTGTGGCCATGTTCCTCTGCTGGATCCGACAGCAGATCACCTCGTGGGTCTGAGTCGTCACCTGAGGGAAGGAGCACACAGAAGGAAAAGACAATGAGAGAGAGGCCACCGCCGTTAACGACAGAAGGTTAAAGAACGGTCATGTCTAACACAGACCTGTCTGTACAGCTAATGAGCCTGAATGTGTCCTGACAGTGCACTGAAAAGCACTGCTTTTGTCTTGTGTACATTCATGCGTACAGACATACGTGGACTTACCTCCCTCCCTGCCTCTTGTAGTCTTCGATTAGTGTCTGTTACTTGACCCTTTGGAGATAAAAAAATAAATGTCAGTTTTACTGCACGGCAGTTGTCACATTCATTATTTTAACGTTTCATATATTCATATTTACTTCATTTATTCTTTTTTATTTTTTGAGACATTCAAATCAGGGTTCAACACCGGAGCACATGGTCCAGTTTAAGTCTGCTTTAATTTTGGATTTACATGCTCTCAGTGGGAGTTACCCATATTTGTGATATCTCTTTTCACTGCTATGCAGATAATACACACATCCACCTCCCCCTAAAGCCACAGATCAAACCGATGTCTACTGAGCAAACAAACAGACTGAACTCTGTGTCCATGTAAGACTGTTTAGCACATCATGTCCTTGAGTTACACTAAAGTAATCACTTAAAGTAAACAATAAAATGTCTTCACTGTCTTGGGTGTTTTCCTCTTCAACTGCTTTTACAAATGGAATCATGGTCAATATAATTTGGCTTTTTTGACAAAGGTCCAAAGTCGTGGATGTTATAATGAAGTGACAGGCCTACTGTTTATTCTGTCACGATACTGACATCACTTTACTGTTGGCGATATTAAAAGTAAACAAATACACATGTAGACACAATGAGCAATGTTGAGACAAACAAACAAAAATACCAAATTAAGCCAGGCCAATCACATAGGGCAGCAGCTGTGTCAAAATTATCTCAAAAATATACAATATCAATGTTTTTACTTTTAGTCCAGGCCTTGTCAACTGAGACCTGATTTGTGTTGATATCTATGAATTGAAGTTTTCCCTTTAAGGTCATGAAAGACCCAGCTTTTTCTCTGACTTTCTCAGCGAACACTTGCGTGTTTTCATGCAGACCGTATAGTGTGCGACTGTCCTTTCTCTCTCTGACTGACCCCCCCCCTCCTTCTCCATGCCCTCTCTTTTCCCCTCTACCTCCCTCGCTGCAGCTGCTCAGCCTTGTAATCAGCTCATTGTCCATGAAGGGGCAAGGACAAAGACAGGAAAATTCAGATTAACCAGGCAGCGGGGACCTGAACCCGTCGTTGCTGCACTGGGCCTTTCATGAGCTATAATGGCTTGTGACAGGCTCTTTCTCACAGATTCAGTGACAAACTTCTCGATTCTGAACGTGGATTTTTGAACTCAGCTCTTGTCACACGGCTGAGAGCCATGACCCAATTGACCAGTCGGCTTTTTGATTACAACCCTTTCAACAGTGAACCTTCCAAACAAAAAGGGACATATACAGGAACTACATAATCAGTGCTTCTTTTTTTATTCAGCCAGATTACAGCCCCAGAACAAGAGTGGGACCTTAAGAGGAATTTAACCAGAGCTTTTATCTAAACAACCTGCTGGTGCTCTGGATTCCTACCAAGTCATTAGCTGCCACTGCAGAGCTGATTATAGATTTGAATAAGAACACATTTGTTTTTATTTTCAATCATAAACTGGTACTGGTAAAGGTAAATAAAAGCATGAAGAGCAAGGACTGGTGGAAATGTTATACAGTTACAGTAAAAGATATGAGGCACATTATCTTCACACCACATTATGTTGAAAAGCCTCCACCCACCATGGTTCCTGCTATATATAGATTAAATACTGCAGCAGTAATCGTATCTTCAGTGCATTACTCCAGAAGACAATTACCAAGTTAACACTTAATAGCAAACACTTCAGTATGAGTGACATCAGTGATTCAGTTGATTATTTCTGAATAATTTCAATAATAAGTTCTTCTTCTTCTAGACCCTATGGACAACACAGTTATCAGTCAGGTATTAGTTTAGTCAGTTAGGTAAAGGTTTAACAGCAGCCACTGTCCTGTTACTATTGTTACTGCCTCTTTTACCATCAGTTTCTCGGCATCGGTGCGGACTTTGAGGAGTTCTGTGATGGCATCCACAAAGCCTTGGTGGTGGAAATTGCACATCTTCTCAATCTCACGGTCATGGTTCCTTATCCTGGCATCCAACTTTTCCATGAAGCGCTTGTGGGCGTTGGGCTGGTCATCGTAAATAGACCTGAAACACAACAGAACAACAGAGGGGATGAAAAGGAAATAAAGTGTATGACAGTAACTGTTTGCACTGGTTCTTGCTGAGTGATCCTGGTTGTTGGTCTATACATGGTCTTATGTTTGTGTGCATGTTGACAATTTGAAGACTAGAGGCTGTTTTGGCCTTTTAAAAATGTACAAGATGAAAAAACTAAAAACTAATAACCAACCACTTTCATTTCAACACCATTTCTTTTTTTTTTTTTTTGTTCTTAAACAAATATAAGCAATGGTATATGTAAATACAATCAGAAACTCAAACTGTAAAGTGCAAGGATGCAAAAATAATAAGTCATTCATATGAAAAGTCTCATATGAAAAGTGTTGATAAATGATGAATGATGATTCCCAATTGACAAACTAAAACGCTGTGGCCGTGACTGATACAACCACCATCACCCGCCTGGTGTAACAGCTCCATCTAGTGAAGCCCAAGTAATGAAATGTCACACTAACACGTTGTTGTAACAGGGATTAAGTTGTAAATGGATCAGGTTAAGTTGTGATTCTGAATCTCTCTGACAGTAATCAAACCAAGACAAAACAGGAACTCGTTACTAATCCAAAGTACTGAACACTGTACAGGGAAACATGAATCTTGAATGTTGAAAGGGGCAAAGAGCTTCAACACAATACACATAACAACTGCCTCTGAGTCTGACGACTCCTGTCAATATAAAGATCAGGATGACATGCGCTCATTTCAACACAACATGATCAAATCTTGTTTTTTTTTTGAGCTTTTACGAACCCAATCAAAGTGACATTTTAGCAGTTTGCTGATAGGAAAAGTTTTAACCAAGCAGGATGTTGGTTTAACCTCCAGCTCCTCTAGTCCACATGTCAATCAATTCTTGAGCGGGATTAAACGAAAAGAAAAATTTTCCCACAATTTTATGTTTCTCCTGTGAATTACGACGGGATTATGTGTCATTTGGTTATCACTGGTTAACAGGTGGCTGCTACTGGTTTATTCAAAATATTCCTGCCTTGATATGGAAAACCTTACTGGCTGATATGGTCTGATTGAAATGGGGTATGAAGTCCTGACAGGTGTCAGGACTTAATCAACCACCATGAAGTTTAACACTTTTATGAAGTTTTGACAGTTTGGTTTCATGTGTAAACAGGTCAAAAGATCCCCGTCGTTTGTTTTTAACAGTTACATACCCATCAGCCTTTATCACAAAAACACCACATTGTTGTTCATCAACGTCTATGAAGCTGTGCATATTGCAACATTGCAACAGGTTCAACAGTGTTTTTCAACTCTGGCAACGTTACAAGGGCATGTCAAAAAATCTGTTTAATATTAATTAATTTTGTATTTTACCTCTTTTTTAATATCCGTTTACATCTGGACACCTCAAATATTAGCCAGATTTGTTTTTTTTTTTTTTTTTTTAAATCTAAAGTGCTTAATAAACCTCAGTGTTTCTCATTAATTACAGATTCTATGGCAGCGCGTCACAGTCTTGTTTGACCATTAAAAATAAAAACAAAAAAAAAGTATTTCACCATCTCTAATTGAGAAACTTAATGTAGCAAATATGAGATGCCTATTAAGGGTTAAATTGGGTTAAGGGTTAAACTGCCTACTATCAGAAGTTAACAGTCTGTCGATTTAATACAACGTGGCCTCACATTTATAGATAAATGTGTGTATGTGTTGACAGTTGAGAGGCAGAACATTAATAATACACAATGATACAAGTTTTGTCAGTGGAAATTCCTATACAACTGTCCCATACATAAATAAAAATACATTTACATTACTTTTGCTAAATTATGACTTTTATTGCGGAATTTGCTACCATCTCCGACTCCCTCACTGTTTGGGTTTGTCTCTCACTGACACTGAAAAGCTGCAGGGTCATGACAAATAAACAAAAATCTGATCTGATCTGGCTCTAAGTCTGATGCCATCTCTGATGCTCAGCCAGAGTTACTGTTTGGCATTTTCCAGGGGACAGAAAGAGACAACAGTTGAACAGTGACCTCCGCTGAAAATGTGAGGCTGAGGATGGGGTCAGGGATGGTGTCCAGGTATTGCTATCATATTGCCACATCAAATATAGTCATACAACACTGTACTGATTTCCTCCGTGTGGTTGACCTGGCTTCAGCTTTGGGGGAAGTGCCTGGTGTTTGGACTGGACCTTTTCTATCTTTTCTATTGCAGAAGTTTCATAGAAATCAATTAAAATACAGGTGCGTGGGATTCCTTTGATGCTTATTTACATGCACTTTCCATAACCACTTACAAAGAATTTAGTCAGTGTGGTTTAGGGTCAGCCACAGACACATAGTGTGTTTAAGATTAAAAACTAGATGAGAATAAAGTCTGTGTGTTCTTGTATTTTGCTTTTAATTTGCATGGGACAATCCCTTAGGTTTCTTGTTTAAATTCCTGAGTGCAGTGAAGGAATCCTATCACTAAATGACAGAAAGATAAATATAATGATCAGTTTTAATATTAAGAAATATAATCCAACATGACAGGGCACCTGGATAGTTGGATGGTTATGGTGCACCACGTTAGCTTATATATGCAACTGACTGAGTTTCCTGTCTTTCTACACTGTCTCTATAAATAAAGACAAAATTCCCAAAAAACAATATATAAAAAATAAATAATAATCCAACATAACCACTCTTTAACTATACATTTTGTATTGGGGTGGTGTGGTTTAATGCAACGTTTGCTTCTTTTTGCTTCTTGTATGTTTAGGTGATAATGGCAGTTTTTTTTTTTTTATGGTAGACAAATATGGTCTTTTTTTTTTCTATTTCATTAAATAAATCATCTTAAAATCCATGTCACTCGTCTCAAACAATAAACTGTTCAAACCCATGTTTCTTTACGTCGTCTGCAGGGGAGTTACAACACAAGACTGCATCTCAATAACCTACCGACTGAGGTTACCGGTTTAAACTGACCTGGTAACAACCGATGCTTGTCTTCAGTTGTGAGGTCGTCGATTGTGCAACAGACAACTTACAAAATAAGATGACACATTAGATCATATGTCTAATTCTAATTTCTAAGGAGGAAACCACATTTTGAGACAGAAAACTTGTGAGTTGCATCTTTATAATTTTTGTAAATTCTTTGAGGCTGAAACCAACTGTAATGTCCAATATCCAAAAACAGACTCCTACTGAACCGTTATCAAAAGGAAGCACTGACCATTATCAGTGTGAGCAGCACATGGGGTAAATAACATACTATGGGTTCTTATCCCAGCAGAATATTCCTTTTAGTGGCCAATAAACAAGCACAATTAGTTGAATTTCATTTTTATTGTATTTTGTTTTATTTCATTCATTCATTTTATAGCAAATTATTATTTGTTATTATTTATTGATCATCTATATATTAGAAAAACAATAATACTGATGCACTTGACAAACCCTGTCCATTAGACCTCCGTGGGGCAGAGGTGAGGCAGACAGTTGGAGACATTTTGTTAAACAAATCACATGCTGCTTCACCTTATCACATGTTCACCCTCACTTTCAAATGATTCGTCTGAGTTGCAAGACAAGAGAGGAAGGTAACATCCAATGCAAAACAATATCAGGGGTCATTTTTAGTCACTTTAGTTCCTGTGTCACATGTTATGGTTTTATTGTAGAGCTGAGCGCTTGTGAGGGAGCAGTTTTACACTCCCTTTTGTCTTACTTTCCTTACTAGTCTTTTATTCTTTTTTCAAAGTTAAGTTATTAAAGAGAATGTAAGAAAATCTCAAATCAAGCAGAACATTCTTACAATGGAAAACTGGCACTGGCTAACCTTTGGTGTTCCCAATGAATATCTAAAAGCACGTCCATGCAATGCAGCCCAGTAATCATCAGCCTACATGCTTGCATGTTTTCCCTGATATTAATGATTGAAAGCAGGTGGCGTTTGAAACCAATAGATCATCGTCTTCCTGCTTCCCACAAGAACAGGAAGCAAGTTTCAGCCAGATTAAAGTGGCGTCCGGGTCATAAACAATATGCCTTATCATTCAACCTTCCAACGTGTGAAAAGTGAG
The DNA here is from genome assembly GCA_016801845.1 of Polydactylus sextarius. Lineage (NCBI taxonomy): Eukaryota > Metazoa > Chordata > Actinopteri > Polynemidae > Polydactylus > Polydactylus sextarius. Next base: position 2,329,298 of record CM028920.1, on the reverse strand, counting down.
GCAGTCATACCAGCGACCCTTCGATACATACGTATCAAACAAACCTCTTTTATAACTTCACCTTTAATAACTTCCTCTTTATAATCACACGAGTTAGTCCACACCCAGGAGGGGGTGAACACTACTGTCAGGCTACAGATGATCACACAGCTAACACACACTGAGTACACAGAAGAAATGGACTGTAAAATGATAAAATATATATAGACATCATACACCTTAAATAAACTTTAGGTTTCTTGGTTGGCTAGAAGAACAATCCTGTTTTGCCAATCAGTCTTGCCAATCAGTCTGTTTTTATGATATAAATGATTCAAAGACACTCAAAATAAATACACAATAACTTAGTACACATTATGTCTCCATCCCTGACTGTAGATGTATTGATTAACTGCACTTTACCGCAATAATCTGTCTAATGTCACTGTAACAACTGCGCTATTTGACTGCACCATAGTCAAATTCAAATGATTTTAGAACATCAACTCCATCAAATGTCAGCAAACATTAAAATGTGACAGGAAGCAGAGAGAGAAATCAGATGAGTCCAAGATCATTATTTAGATCATGTGCTGGCAAAAGGCACAACTGACATTTTATAACAACTGACCTGGATCACCTGTAATATTAAAAGAAGAAAGTGTTGATAACATCATCAGAAAGAAAAATAAAAAAAGGTTCCACAGAATAGCAGCTTAGAAGCCCAGCGTGTCTACACATCAGGTGGAGCTGAGGTCAGTTTTATAAACACTGATCAGTCAAACTCATGTCATCCACTATGGCCTTTACAGCTAGCATCCCAGCTACCTGCCACAGTCAGTGCAGCAAGCTAAAGAGCGTTAGCTTGAGCAACTCAACATCCCATTTCACCATCACCAAGCTGTTTGGCAACAACCACGCAACATCAGAGGCCCGTAGATGAGTCATCTAACCGCGTTATAACGGAATGTCATGGTCGCTAACTCACTGTAAATGATTGACAACTAACCACAATTGTTAGCACCGTTTGTTAACATCAGTAAGATGTGATGTCCCACAGCCACACCCACAAATGATGTTTACATTTTTGACAGGTCAACAGCCGTCCATCAGGACGCACATACCCGGAACAATTACACACTAACTTGTTTTTGCTGTTGCTGCTTTAAACTGGTTGAAATACTGGTCAACCTTGGGCTGTTAGCAAGCCAGCTAGGCTCATGTCCTAGTCCAGCACCATAGAGCCTGCTGAAAGGCTGCTAACGTTAGCCTGCCGGTGGCTATGTTAGCTAAGCTAGCTCACGAACAAAAGGTCTGATAATGTAAATGATGCGACCGAACACACACGCAGTTTAATTAGTCCGTGTTCTCTAAGAAAACATAGATTCTTACCGAAGAGTGGGACCGACACAAGCCGTGTCGGTGCTCTCTATTTCCTGTAAAATCCGCTCGTGCTCCGTTATACACTCCAGGGTTTCATGCTCCGCCATGATTGTTATGTGTATTGTGGCTATCACTGCAGCTCCAGCAGAGCACGGTGCAGTAGTGACCTCTGGTCTGTGGGGGGCGCACTGCAGCTGTTATGAATTCAACCACAGTAGCCTTGCTTCCATCGATCCGTTCCCACACTGTCACCCATGATGCTGAATTTATATCAGTGTGGATAATAGTTATTAAATTAGTATGTAATTTCAGAGATGGCTCTAAAATTGTGTCTTTATCTGTGCACAGCAATTAAAACCATGGCTATTGTCATTGACATGAACCTGATACCTAGTAAGACTAGAGATTTACATTTGATGAAAGGTATTGACCCATCTTTAATTTACCAATTCCAGTGTCTTTTTAAAGAATATACTATAATTATGCATTGTCATCAAAATGAATTAAAAAAGTTATAAACTATTATCATTTAAAAGTGATATTTCCTTTCAGCCCTGAGTTGTCAGCTGGTTGAAGACTAACAAGTAGTACTGGAGGCAAAACAATAAATATTACTTCTCATAAAGAAATTTATTTAATGTTTAATGTGTTTTCAAATGTGCATTGGGCTAAAAGTTCAATTATACTTTGCATGCGCATGCATTCCTTGTGTTCCTGTTCTTTCCGGCCCAAATACAGTACAGACAATAGTATACACTACTATATGGTTCCATATGTTAATAAAGGAACATGATGACTATTGGTGCACATATCAAGATCTGTCAATATTTTACATCCCTCATTTTTTTAAATTACATTAATATTTCTACCATTCAGAAAATCTGTCCTTAATGTGTTTTACCTTAAAGTGGTTCCCAGGGGCAGGTCCACAGATTCTAACTCTGCAAAAATATTTCCAAAAATCTTCTCCTCTTCTTTGTTATCCTCTTCACAATGACTAGGAGGATCAGGTAGCGCAGCGTGGACTCTGTCAGTGGCCATTTCTCCCTTCACGTTCTGCGTCTGAGGACTAGATCTGTGCGTATGTGAAAGACAAGGACACAGAGAACGATGTGTTTGTGGTGAATTCCAGAGCACCTGCTATGGTCAGCAGAAAAAGTGGGTGCAACAGGAAAAAGAGACCGTGTGATTCCCCGGACTTTGAAACCAACAACCTCGACTTCAGCTGCTCTTTGTGTTAACATTTGTCTCATCTACTGTAAACCTCAAGGAAATACAAGAAGCCATAAGAAGTGTGGCCTGTTGGATCAAAGCACAGTCAGCAATCACAGAGACGATGCCGGTTCTTGGTTCAGTAAAGTAAAGTAGACAGTAAAGAGAGTGAAATAACTGGAATTAAAGTTGTAGTTTAACACCTAGACATCTGGTATCAGAGAACCCATCAGAGGCTAAATGTTTCTGGGTCATTAAAAATCAATTAAAATAAAAGGGTTGTACTCTCATCATCTTATCATCCGTCCTTTCTCATCTGCAAACTTTATAGAAACATTATCTTCAAAATGCCTTTTAGTATTAAACAAATGCTTTGCTGTGTCTTGATGATAAAAGCCTTCATTGTCATTGTACAGCAATAATACCTCTGGTAAATGAACAACCCTGCAGGCAGCTTATGACAGGTGCTCCTCACTTTCTATATTTTCCGTTTTTAGTTTATTTCTCTGTTTTTTCTGTCTATGTTTTTTTTTTTCTAATAAACTTTTGAAGCTCTATTCTCTAAACATGTTGGGTAAAAGCAGTATTCATCCTTTTCACACAAAACCAATCCCACCATAAAGTAAACTGATTCTCAGCGTCGTTGGTGTCCAAGGCTCATTGATGAGCTTGGGAAGTGAAGGCCAGTCTGTGTCTTATCTGATCCAACAGAAGAGCTACTGTTGCTCTCTATTTAGGGCTGAGTAGCTGCAGACTAGTTAATCAGCATGGAACAATGGAAGAAAGTGGCATTGTCTGATCAATTACATTTTCTTTTACATTACATGGATAGCGAAGTTAAGTGAAGTGAAATAGCTTACACCGTACATGTACAGTAAACACAACTTTACAACACTCAATTGGACACTTAGAATGTTCTTTCTTTATCTCTATTTCTCTCTCTCTCTCTCTCTCTCTCTATATATATATATATATATGTGTGTGTGTGTGTGTGTGTATGTAAATGTATATGTATATGTATATGTATGTGTATATATATATATACACACCTGCTACATTAAACCATGTCAGTGTGAAAGTAGACACATCAACAGTACCGCAGAGGGCTTACCACATGTTCTGAAATTACATTTTGAGTAAGACAGCAGACCTTGACCAGTTTACACAACCACTTTCTATTTCCTGCTATTCTTCTCAGAATGGATTGGGCCATTAGGAGTGTGGATGTAGTAGTTGACAATAAGCTCTTTACAAAAGCCCTGACTATGAGTTTCCTTATTACCCCACCAAAAACAAGAAGTGACTCACTTACACGCACACACACACACACACACACACACACACACACACACACACACACACACACACACACACACACACACACACACACACACACACCTTACATGGCCTTGCTCCAGTAGCCTGAACGATGTGCTGTGGTTTTATGTTTTTCAAGTGTAACAGCTTGAATCACCATATAATTGCCTTGTTCACCTGTCTCACCCTGCTGCCACTGTGTGTCAGCACTCAGGCCTTATAGGGTCTAAAGGTACAAATGTAAAGCACAGGGTCAATAAATCTGGCTCATACTGAAGTTATGACCTTATTAACACATCTGTGTATATCCTACTGAGAGACATATGCCTGTTTGTGTGGCAGTCACAACATGCACTATGGGAATTGAGTCAGCTTTACTGACCATCTACACATTACTGAACTGACCTTAAAAACATACACATAACTGAATGAAAATGAAACAGAATCAATGAAACCTGAAACTCATGCCCCAAACCAAGTCAAACACACACACACACACAGTTCTCTACATGATGCCCAACATTAAAAATTAAAATTGAGAGGGAAGCACTCTAAACACAAGGCCAATATCTATTTATCTAACATCTATAAACACTCTCTGCTCACACACGTAAATACTAGTTGTTCAATTGTTGAGTAACCATATAAATGCCACAGACAGGCAGTCATGTTGTGGGGGGAAATGGCAAAGCATGAGTTGGAGTGAGTGGAGGAAAGGATGAAGAGGGAAGATGATTAGATCAGGACCACACTGACTGAACATGTACTCAACTTGACTAAGTAAGACACAGTCTGGTCAGAGAGCTCAGTCTGGGTCACATCTCTTTATGTATAACTGTAGTACACTGCAGGGATGACCAGGCTGTGGTGGGACAGATTTTATACTGTCATATACTTACTATACTGTTATATACTTATATACTTGTCAGTGTCCTTGGACAGTCTGGAGGGAATGTCAGTGTGTCCTCTGTCCCCATGACAACCTTGGTCTCCATGGAACCGTATTCCTCTTTTTGACTGATGGCTGGAATGATTTATTGTTGTGATAGCATGTGGGTGTCTGTGTTTGTATCATTTGGATAGAAAAGAACATTTTTGTAAAGTGTTGTTCATTTCCTAGAGATTGCAATGTTTTGCATTGTGGGTTTGAGGTTTGACAGATGAGCCAAAGATTAATAAAAGCACTAACTGTCACTAATGGGACACTGATTCCACTAGATGTGTCTCCTTTCTCTCTAATTAGATTGCCAGCTGCTGTAATTACAAAAGCAAACAGTTGGTTCAGTTAGTGGCTATCAACAGCAGCAGTGTTACATCACAGTTAAAAGGAAGAGAAAGGAGAGAGAAAACAGGAAGAGAGGAGAGTGTGTGCAGTGCTATCATGTTTGGCTGTTGGCCTCTTGAAGCCCACTTCTACATCCTGTCCTTTAACTCTGCAGTTTGCAGAGTTTCCTGTCCTGTTTGCCGGTGAACAAAGGACTTGTCCATTGATTTTAAATCCTTTGGACTTAGATGTGAGATTAACTGTTGTGCTGAGTGATACTAATCTTGTAAATGAAGATTTGTCAGTGACCCATATTTCTATGGCTATGAAGAGACCATGATGAGAGAATACCATCATTAAACCCTGACGGTGACTGTGTCGACATGAAACAACAAACACAACAAATTAAACAACTAAATTGTAACAAACTAAAGCTCACAGTCGTATATGAAGCAAGACAGTCCAGTATCCATATTTCCAAATGATACAGTTTAGCTCCCAGTCGTCCTGATCTGCAGTTTCCCAGCAGTTATTTTTTATGAACATGCTTTATGTTGTTTGTTTGATCTGCACACAAACAGAAATGAGGAGTTATGTGATTTAACTATCTCTTGACAGACAACAACCAGGTGCAGCGACTGATGGCAGCTCAGCTTTACTAATATCACTGCTCTGATGAAGTATTAGCTTACACCTTGATTTTGTTTGACGTTCAAGGATTTAATGTCTGAGTCAGACTGAGGGAACATGGATACGAGCAAATTTTCTGACCAGACTCCACTGTGGTTAACGTTTGGTTTATTCATAGTTTCATTCATTCATTCTGATCTCATCTGATGAGTAGAAGCTGATAATTTAACATGTGATTGGTTGAGTCAATGCTGTGTTGATCTGTGAGCACTATTAAGTGCCACAGCAGCCAACCCCTCAAAATCACTCTACATCACTATTCAGAGAAGGATAATGTGTGAGTCTCACTGAGTAATAATCAGTGTGCATGTGTCCTGTTAGAGGAGGATATACGGGTCACAGCAGCGAGGCTCCACTCTGAACTATCACCGTCCCTATTCTTCTCTCCATGTGCTCTTCCTTTCCGTGCTCTGCCAGCTTCCTGCCAGCTTCCTGCCAGTTTCCTGAGTCTGTCTGGAGTAAAGGCTGCAACACAACTGCTGACCTCCATTGTAAGTTACACTCTAAACAAATAGCACTGAAGGACATCCGGAAATAGGATGGGGAGTCAAGTCAATGAGGTTGTCCAGATGTTTCAGACAAGGCCAGAGGCCCAGTGGATCAAATGGCAAGCATTTAATATTTAAAAAAATCAACATTAAAATGTCTTAAAATGACAGAACCTATGTTATATCTCCATCATCACAGAATGTTTCCAGGAAGTTTTGCCAACCATATTTCAATCAAGGTAAGAATGTGTGGATGTGTCAGTATTGTGGTGTTTGGCCAGAAGGGGTCGCAACTGGACATCATTGGATATATCAGAGAGACAAAATGAGTGGCTATCTATCTATCTATCTATCTATCTATCTATCTATCTATCTATCTATCTATCTATCTATCTATCTATCTATCTATCTATCTATCTATCTGGATCTCCAGAACTTTTTTGTTGACCACTGAGACCAGTGGTCAACAAAGACAGACTGAAGATAGATGGATTGATTTTTAACCAATAAATGTACCTGAACTGTTAGTACATGGAGTGTGTGTGTGTTAATGTGTTGCTATTTCAACAGCTGTTAATGCTGATGGTTGTATTCTATAATGATTTGGGATAACGAAGAAGCTGTTCACCAACAAACAAACAAATAAATAAATAAGTAAATATTTATTATTTATATCATATCAATATCATTTTCATATTTATTGACAAACTGAAGTCACAGTCCATCACCCTGATAGAACAGCTCAGTTCAGCTGACCTGATTCATGTTGACCTGCAGAGGGAGCCATAGAGAGCGTGTGGCCGCTGCTGACCTGATAATTGCAACTGTCGGGCTCGTGTAGAATTGTGTGTTTATATGAATTCATATCTATCATGCATTTGGATAATGAAGCCACAAAATGAATGACAGTGTATTTAATGGATAAAGACCAAGAGCATAAGAAACATGAATGACAGCAGTTTAATGTGATATGTGTCCTCATAATGTTACAGCTCACTTTCAGACAGGTCACAGGTGGCAGGTGCTTCAATGACACCGTCATTGAAGCACGTTAGTAGATCATTTCAGAGCAATTATCTTTCATTATTACAAACTTTGAGAAACTAGTTTAACTTATTTACATTGTATTAACATTTTTTTCCACAGTGTAGTTTCTACATAATGAGCCAATAAAATCCAAATAAAAGAATGAAAATAAAATGAATTCGATCTAGTGCAGGTCCACAGACTGTGGATTTCTGTACTGATGTTTTCAAGTGACTGAAACTACAGACAAACAACTGAAACAGGCTGCAGAGTCATCATCAGGACTGGTAAAAATCAAAACTACACAACAGTTTCAACTCATTTCTATTTATATGTTGTATTTATTTAAATGCAGCTTGTTGAGTGCGGAGCAGCCAGGTGTCTGCTGCAGCAGGGACAGTGGACTTGGATGTGTGTCTCTGTAGAGAGCTCTCATCAGCAGGACAAAAAGCTCTGATGGCTGTTTAAGTGTCTCTCACGGTCTAGTTTACACAGTGACACACATGCACACACACACACACACACACACACACATCAGACATGCTTGATTATTGCTCAGCAGACATAAACCTCTCAGAGGCTGTCAGTCTCACTCCTGTCTCTCTCAAGTGGACAGGTTTCATGAAGGACGGGGAGGAATGTTAACATGTGTAAACACACTTCTCCCTTTATCCATCTCTCTCTCTCTATCTCTTTCTCTCTTTCTCTATCTCTCTCGCCTTCTTTTTTCTCATTAGACATAGGTTTACACATGGGTAAAAAGGTTTTGGAGATCTTAATGTTCCGGTAGATGATGATCTATTTCCACACAGTTAGCTGACAGGAAGTAAAAGGAGCATGTTTTAAGGTCTCAGAGATTGTTGTTTGTTGCCATTGTTGTGTGTATAAAAGTCTAACTGCCTTTTCTTTGGAAAATAAACATTCAACTTAATGACATTATTCAACTAGATGTATAGTGATCTGTGGTGGCGTTACAGGCGTCAGGTCTGCAACTGTTCTCAGAGTAGTCTGTGTGTCTACATGGTCGTGGACTCCTCTTCACCTCTGCTTATCTGAAAGGAGAGGTCAAGCTCATTGTAGCATGAAGCTTTATCAAATATCAAGAAGAGGAAATCAAACAAAGACAGTGGTCCTCCTCGTAAATATGTAAATACTCTCAACCTGTAAAAAGTTGTTCAGATGTGATGTGACATTAGTTCACTGAGTTATCCACACAGCAAATGGATGAAATGACCTCAAGTCCGTTTAGGTTTGATCAAATTACACCGTTTTCATCAGCTGATAATAGAGTTTGCTGATGTGCTGGTGAAGACAATGTGATATAATCAAAAGCTCCAGAGTAGCTACTAAAAGGACTTTGAGGTGAGAATGTTGTGTCAACTGCTGTTTACACAGTCAACATTAAACTTAGAAATAAAAGTCATGGTTATGAATATTGTCTTTTTTGAAACGTTTTATATATATGTAGTGGGTGGAGGAGCTGGTGAACTACTGTCACTAAAATGTTCAACACTAAAACAAGTCTGTCTCCAGAAGCTTTATGTTCCAGTTAGAGATGAACGAACCACACTGTCAAGAGGAGATGCTTCAACTGAAAAGGGAGGAAAACATGACAAGGATTGGCCAAGTATTCACAAAGACACGATCAAACATCTGATTTACATGGACTCATGGTAAATACTGATCATAAATGGTGTGCTATGTGATTTCGTACATGTTCCTGTACATATATATGACTATAGGTTGTATCACAGTGTGTTTTTCTCCTGTTGTTCTCTGAAGTTGTTCATTCCTGTATTTTCCACATCCAGCTCCTTGCCTGCTTTGTTTCACCCAGCTCTGTCTCGTCTGCCTCACCTTCATGATTATTAGCTGCTCTGCTGCCGAATCATCTCAGTAGGATCCAACAAGACCTTTTCCACTCCGCTCTGGACTCATTCCTCCTGATCCCCGCCTAGACCTAGAGACCTAGAGAGTTTGAAAGTGACCACATGTAGCATTTTTTAGCGTACTTCCATGTGTCCATGTCCTGATCTGTTTGCCCAGTTGTTAAGTTAATTTGTATAGTATGTTACATGTCACATGTAATAGTGTTGCAGTATTAATGCCTGATTTGCCATTTCACTTCACTTCATTTGTTTGCTTTTTTAAAGTCAACTCAACTCAGTCCAGTTTCATATCTGTAATGTCAAACCACAGAATACATTTATCTCAAGGCACTTTATATAGTCATGTGGAGACTTTACAATTTTAAAGTGAAAAGCCAGAGTTCCCAGAGTGAGCAGCACCTGGTGACAGTGGAGAGGAAAAATCTGTCTTTAACAGGAAGAGAGAGGAAAGCGGGGGAGGGGGAGAGGAGGAGAAAGATGAGGGAGACCAGGAATATCAGTTTTATACACTACAGTCAAACTGCATCAGGCTGATGATGATAATGATAATAATAATAATAATGCACTAGTTAATAATTAACATTTAATGAGTTTTAAAGCATCTTATCAGTCCTGAGTTCTTTCAGGTTTTTCAGGGGATGTCGAGTCTTTGAATTACTGTATGTGTTCCAGTTACTTCCAATATGCTCCAATTTCTTATGAAAGAATAAAAAAAAAGTTGTATAGTTAGAGTTAGAGAGTGTATAGTTAGAGTTATTTCATTATGCAAAAAAAAAGAAACACTTCTGAATCTTATCAGGGTCTTAATCTTGTTGGTGTGCGCATGTGCACACTGTCTCACACTGTGTGCATGTTAATCCAATGTCTGCCACTGTTGTGAAATCGGCTCAGTGTTCATTTAGAATAGGGAAGTGAAAGAAAGGCACAGATACGTGTACACACACACTCACACAGTAGATGTGCAGTAAAGCAGTGCAGTCATACGCCCAGCAGACACATGTGTGGTCTTAGATAGCTTGTTGTTTTTGAGTAGAATAGCATGTGCTATTACTGATAGGCAAATCCTCTGGGTACCATCACTGACTTCAGACTGTGAAGAGAGAACTTCCACATGACTCAACACACACACACACAGACTGAGGTCAAAGAGAGTCGGAGAGACAAACTGAAAAGGTGACCTAATGACACATAGGTAAAACAACAAAAACAAGTTGTCTTGATTATTTGACTGCAAAAGAATAGATTTAACTTCTGATTACAATGCCATTATCTTCCATTCATAATCAGAGAAACCAGATGGAACCTCTTTTAATATATGCATCATTTCCATGCACAGGTCACTGCACACCACTGATCAGCCAGGGTTTGAGTCCCCGATCCTCAGTCTGTGTGTCATGGTGGGCAAAACACTTTGAATGTGTTAAAGTGACTCATAGGGTACAGCTCATTGTGTAGCCCCAAAGTCTAGAAAAGTACCAAATAGATACAGATAAATCTATTTCTAAAGAAGTGAGATGAGCTGTGAGAAAACGCGAGGTGAGAGGAAATGAGGGATTATCTGTCTTTAGAATGTCTTTAGTCATCCACTGTGTTTGAATAGAATCAAAACAACAAATGAAATCTAAGTCATGATATCAGTATCTTGACTTGTTTCTATTATCTCTCCACTTGTGATTTGGTTTCAGATCAGTTCAGCCAGCTGCAGCTTTGACTCTTTAACTGTTTAAAATAAGACAAGATGACTGAGGCGTGAGGAATGATAAAATAACTTGACTGATACATGCTTTTCCACAGACAATTTGACGTGTGACTGCAGTAAAAACCGACATGTAAATGACGTACATGTGGACAAACGCGAAGATTGAAGCCCAGTGGCTGTGACAGTGATTGTTCATTCTATTATCAGTTACTAATGTGTCGTTTTCTAACCTTGTTCTTTGTCCAACATCCTCCAGCACATTCTGGACGTTGTCAGGCCCCCTCCACACCACTCACCCCACCCTCCCCCATCTCCTAACATTCCTTCATCTATTAATGTCCCTTCCTGTCTCTGTGGCCATCACTGTTTTCACAGTCCTTTGCCGGAAACCAAACAAATTAACATTGCATTGTTCTGCCAGTTACATTAGAGCTGGAAACATCAGCGCAGCAATAGTTTCCTGAAAGCCTACATTAATAAGCAAAGGCCAATGGCGATACGTGTGTGTGTGTGTGTGTGTGTGTGTGTGTGTCTGTGTACAAGAGAAGGGTCTGGTAAATGACCTAGAATTATCAAAGTAACACCATAACTTTGTAACTTAGTTCTGCTGTTTCTTTAACTCTAATAACGGCTTCGTTCTGATGATCTGGTTTTTACATATTTGACACATCAAAATTATCTAACTTTTTATTTGTAATTTTTTATCATGGTGACTTCATCATGATACAGTTTTCCTCTGAAGTGATGTTGCAATATAGAATAACTTACTGTAAACTTACTGGTCACACTTTATTTGCCGTTGTCTAATAAAAGCCTACAGCAAATCAGACAAAAACTAGAAATAATATTCAGTTTATTAAGAAACACTGTGAGATCTTTATTAGACTTAATATGACTAAATCATGCCATAATCAGAGACCAAGATATACAACATTTAAATCCCATTATAGCACATTATACTCCATTTAGACACATAACAGGGCATATCATAAAATGACCAACGTTATTAAACAGCATCTAACACAATCATCTTGTTTTAATGCTTCACTGCTCTGTATTGATGAGTCAAACGTATTGTTCAGTTTATGCCAGAACAAGATAATCTGCTGTTGATCTTTTATTTTGACTCTTCGGATTGTTTTAACTTAAACTAAACACTTAAACTCAGTTATTTAGTGTATTGTTCCCATTAAAGTACATTAATGCAGGTCTGTCTATTTGACCTGTGCATATCTTTGGGTTTTGTTAAGACCCTGGAGGTCACGGCCAAGTAACATTCTGGAGCGAGTGGGACAAGAAATGAATGGTGCTGTTTATTTCCTCCGGGTGATGATTCAGTTCAGGTGACAAGTGTATTCAGGTGATGAACGGGGCTGAACTGACCAGTGCACATTACACTGCAGTGTTGTAGCACCTCACCTCATCATAAACTCATTATAAACCCACATTTAACTTTAGCTGTATGAAATCACATGTCATTACTACAACCTCCAATTGTACAAAGTGTGAAGCAACCGATTCCTGAGTTTCAGGTACCTGGAGGTTGGTGGCTCTCTGGAAAAATGATGAAGAGATAAATAGAAAATAGAGACACCACATCTAAAAGCCTGATCGTTACGGTTTCATGTCAGTGGAAAATTCACTGGGCCACATGTAGCAGGAGATATCCTTTATATTGTTCCTAAAATGTCACTTGTGCTCTAATAGCGGCTTAATTCACTCGGATGTTTGCAACATTTAGCCATAGCTATTTATTATGGCTGTGTGTGCCCTGCCAGCGCAGCTTGTTTGAGCAGCTAATTGTTCAGATGGACTCTATCTAAATTGGATGGTGAGGCAGAAAATCCTGTACTCTGTTGACTAGCATGTGAATACTTTTAAAACCTCGCTATCTTCCATTTGGATATGGCCTAATTGAAAAGCAAATAGTACACTTGAGTGCACCCATGAATCAGTGAGTGATATCTCCTTAGCTGCCACAGGAATGAGCCTGTGCTGCCGGAGCCCCTCGGCCCCGCTCCGGTTTTCCATTGCTTCAAATGGCCTCCCTCACGCATTATCTATTAGAACATTGTTTTGGGGATTAATGTCTGGATGTGGATCCTTTTCACACACACAGTAAGTGGTTTCTGGGACAACTCTAGTTGACACTGTTGACTCACCATATGGGATGTGGATGAGGGTGGGCACACACACACACACACACACACACACACACACACACACACACACAGTGAACATGAAGAGGGTTTAACCAAATGAGAAAATTATTTGAAATAAAGTGATGATAATGATGACTGATCAGTAAAATAATACTAACATTGAAGTGTTGAATTATTCTCAGGTATATGGTCTTAAACATAACTAAAAATAACTAAAAAAGAGTAATGGTTATATACTACAACTGCAACTAAAGTGAGCACACTCAGCCTCCTCAGTCCTGGTCTGGGTTAAGTCTGATGCAACAAGGCTCCACATGGTGATTAACCACCAGAATAATAAGAAACCAGACTAAGAGACTTGATAAAGATGTAGAAGGAAGAGCTGCAGCAGTGGCTGGGAGCTACAGTCTGTGCCATGCTGCCAATAGCACTAAACAAAGTCACACACACACACACACACACACACACACACACACACACACACACACTGTTTACACAGAGAGGGAGTGTCTGAGGAAACTGGTGTTTCAGGGACTGATCAAGAGCTGATCAGGCACTGATGAGGATCAGGTCGACTTTTACAGACAGCGTACAAGGGGAAAAGCAAAACTTGTGAGCAGTAACAGTAGAGGTGTGAATGTCCGGCTTCAGGAAGTAAAAGTCCTGCCACATTCTTGCTCCAACCATTCACATGGAACATCTGGTTCTAATTAACACAATTCTTCAGACAGGTGGATCACCTGTGTTAAGTGTAAAGGTAGCACCAAAACATGGCAGGATTTTTACTTTCTGAAGCTGGACATTCCCACCTCTGGTACACAGTAAGTGAGTGTGGATCAGCTGATCAAATGAGTCCAGCAGGTTTGGTCTGGACTGAACCAGAACCAGAGCAGTGACTGTGAAACATGGAGGGAGAAAGAAAAGATGAAGGTCGGTGTGAAAAAGACAATGATCGAAAAACACACTGTAACAATCACACAGCAGTTAGTGAAGGAGACGAGTTAAAACCAGAAGAGGATTTTAAAGTGTCATGAGAAGCAGCACCACGTTATCACTGCTATCATCTATGAACAGGTGGGCATTCAAAACATGAATAAAATGAAATGGACTCTCATAATGAAATCTCTGAACAAATCTCTGCTTTTTTCAGCGATACAACCTGTTGTATTGATTTTTAAACGGATAGAGACAGAGCCACAGGATCAGTCAACACTTCTTCACCGTGCCCAGCTTTTCTTTAGAAATCGATATCAAAAAAAAAGAAAAAAAAAAAGATTTTGCCTTTGGCAAACTTGAGGGAGCGTCTACTGAGACCAGGAAGAGATAACTTCACCTCTATATGTTGAGTGGTGGTGACATTTATCTGATTTGACCTTTAGTTTTCTCTAAAAATATCATGAAGAGCCATGAGACAAATGCATTTTGTGATTTCATACAAATAGAATTAAATTAAAAAATAAAGCACATTCAGCAGGATAAACATGTCTTCAAAAATTTCCAGTTTTAGTTTTAGAGCCTCGAAAGTGGTCGCCATCAGAATTCACACATTCACTTCAAACTTGTGTTAAACTGTTTCCAGCTGCTGTGACATGACAACTCATATCATTTATTTAGTGAATATTTCCTTTCTTCCTCATCCTGACAGCAAAGTTTAGAAATGAATATTGGTGCAAATGATCACAAATACACGTTTGTTTCCATTTTCTCCTCATTCTATGTACCTGTGTCTCACCTCTGATATCTATCTCTTTCCATGTCTCTGTTTCCTCCTCCTCCTCCTCTCTGTGTCTGCGTGGCGACACCAGTATTGATGTGAGCGATGTTTTCTCTCATTAATTTATCAGTTCAGCGGAGGAGGGGAGGCCTCAGCAGGGGGAGATAATGGCTTCCATTTGGCCAAGGTCAACAGTCAACACATTCCTCAGTCGTTCAAATATAACCACACATTAACTTGTGTGCACCAATACCACAAGACACACACACACACACACACAGCTAATAGATTGTTGTAACACTGTCCCGTCTATGAGGTCTTCATCCTATTAAAGAGGTGATACTCCAGCTCCTGATCAGAGATCAGATAACAGCTACAGACATATAAACATGAGCGATGAAAAGTGATTTTACCTGTTTAATATTTTTGAAATGTGTTAGTTCACTTCTTCAGTGTTGTGCTGAGGCTACATTAGTTTTGTTCAGTATAACTGTGGTTATTAACACGAGGCTCAGGTTTCTGTCACAGCCGAGTTGAGTTCTCGTAGTCCACACTTCATATGAAAACATGGATTTTATTTTCATATTCCTCCGACAAACAGAGCTCAAACACATCAGTGAGTCACACTATCACACTGGGTGTTGTGCTCCTTCATCACCACACACACACCCACACACACACACACAGACACACAGACAATTGGACATTTCACTGACTTGCATTCATTTCCTGGAGACTTTCCTGGACACCTTAGAGATCTCAGTTGTTGCTACCACTATCCTAACCTTTATCTAACCCTGACTCTGACCTCAATCAAACCTTAAATCATATCTTCACCTTAATTTTAGTTTTTTACATTATGGGGACCTGCTTTATGTCCCCAAAAGGGAGACAGATCCTCATAATGTGAGTGTGTAGAGAGGTTTAAGTCCCCAAAAGGTAGACACAATGAAATACACGTACACACACACACACACACACACTGCCCTGCTGCTGGAAACCACCTAATGAGGATTAAACCAGGTAGTCCTTCACTGATACATTTGAGTTAAATTTGTTAAGATAACTCCTAAGCTTTTTAAAATGAAACAACAAATGGGTGAGTTGTTTAAAAATACTTATGCTGAATTAAAAAATTAAATGTATTGGTTTCGGGATGTAATTATTCATAATAAGGGAATAGAAAAACTAGAGAGTCAAAGTTTGGAAAAGGAACTTTTCTGATGACGTAAAGGATCATGACAGAGGTCTAAATTCATTCTGATCCTCAGAGGTGAGACACAGTCTTTGAAAAATATCTGCAACACAATTTTATCTGGGTGAAACATAATTGATTATATTCACCAACAACATTATTTTTCTGATCCATTCAGATCATCTTTACCATTGGACGTGTCCAACCTAATGCAAACTGTTAGGTCTGACTTAATATGTACTGATAAACTATACTATATATGTCTCAAAACTAATTAAAGAAATCAGCAGGATTTGGCTAAAACTGATAAACCAAAAAGCTGACTGGAAACATCAGCTAAAAACCTTTCTCTAAAAATATATTTATTGTTATAGATTAGCAGTAAATAATCTATATTGTGTCTGTAAACATTTGTATTCTTGGTTGTAACTGAAATTAAATCTAATTTTGCCCATGTGATCAATAAAGTATCTGTGTTTCTGTAAAAGTCTGAGCCATATGTGAAAAATGTTCTTGAATTTGTGAACAAAGTATCGATTGTATTACTGTGTATGTTTAATATTAGGAAAGTGCTGATTAAAACGTATCAATGTGACAACACATCACAGAGAAAGAAAGAGAAAAAGTGAGCGTGATTTCTCTCTTTGTTACGTGTTGTTGCCAAAACTGCTGTAATAATAACTTCTATTATCTGTGGGCACAGTGTGTGTGTGTGTGTGTGTGTGTGTGTATGTGTGTGTGTGTGAATTGACCAGATCAGACAGCCACTCTGGAACCAGCCGACTATCTGCTGAACATTTTACCCACCAACTGTGTGTGCTATTCCTCCCTGTGTTGACTTTACCCTGCACAATTTGTGAACCATTACACAATGCAGAGGCTCAGATCAATGTGCATACTGTTGGTTTTGGAATAGTCATGTACGTGCAAGGCCATTGAACCTCTGCGATGCAACAAGGTTACTTGGCCAAATGCGTATCAATCAGTAAAAACATCCCAGCGAAACTGTGTTTTAATCCCTGAATCAGCTCCACATCCTCACACAAACTGTCAGTGTCAACAAGCAGAATCATCTGGTGCATTAAAAAGCACTGTGAACATATTGTATGACTATCAATCACCTCCTTGCTATCAGTGTGCTGTCCTCACCGCTCTGAAGGTTCATTCAATCATTAACCTAATCTACTTACTGAAAAACTCCCACTCACATGAGAGCTGTGTGATAAGCTATTTGAAGATGAAGGTGGTGATGGGACAACGATCGACTAGACTGACACTGTGCTTTCCACAGGAAATCAGCACTTAGTGAGACACACCAATGAAGAGCTGTGATTTTAACATGGTTCACGCGTTTCAACAGATGCATTTTGGAAGTGATCAAATTGTGATGAAAACGTCATCACACTTTCAACTAGCAGCATCCAGGTGTTCAGCTTGTCGAGTGGCTCCACACGACTTAAAAACATTTCTTTTCAGTGTCATACCACACGTACAGGTTGAAGTGTTTAGGAGTTTACAGAGGACAGAGCAGGAGCTGTTAGTCCAGGTTACAGAGCCAGGATCTACTGATCCACAACCAGCATCTGAAATCATATAATCCAGTCTGACTCAGTTCAGCTCCTGACCCAAAACACAAGGTGATCTTTGATACATTTACCTAAGTAACAGATCAGAAATAATTACTGCAGTTTATTATACTGATTATAAACAGGTTTAATATCAATCAAATATGAAGGTAATAATTATGTTAATCCTGTCATTAATAGTAATAATAATACTGTTTCTGATTATTATAATTTTATCATATTTTTTAATTTCCCTACTAAAATAAACGGAATCAATTCATTTAAAACTCTAGAATAGCTCGTGCTTTATAATATGGTTTTAATATGGTTTTAAATTAAAACGGTTCATTATTTAATTGCTCCAGTTCAAATCAGTGAAAAGACAAAAGAAACATATGAGACAAACACCCAACATATTAGAAATATACTTTTACTGAATTCAAACAAAACAAACCAATGATTTCTAATAATGAAGAATTAACAAAGTAACGCTACACAACTCTCTACAAAACTGTCAGGCTGGGTGATTATAAAAACACTACGGTGCTTGAATTGAATGTATTTAACATTATGAGCAGCCATCGTTTTAGTTTCCCTGTAACCGACTAATTTGTTTCATTACTGATTCCAGGTCTGTGTGTCTGTAACTAAAACCCATTTGTCCTTTTTTTTATTTTTAATTATTGTAATTCACATTTTGGCCAACTTGATTTAAAAACATGACGTCATTTATCAATTTTCCTTTTTCTGTGTGTTCTCTAGAATTCTTCAATAATAATAATAATAATAACAACAATAATAATAATAATCATAATGATAATAATAATCATAATGATAATAATAATACAATAATGAGCGACAGCTGATCCGCTGTGTGATTTATTCCTCATCACAGAGACAGTTCAGTAGATAATGAACCAACAAATCATCAGTCCAGTGCTGATTACTGAAGAATATCACATGAAGGAAAAGGTCTGTGCGGAGCTACAGTAAGATACACAAACACACTCTATGATGCTTCATATACAAAAGAGTTTAACACAGAGACGTCTGACCGAAATATTATAAACGGCTTCAGGCTCCAGAGTCTGACGAGTCCAGTTCATCATCCAGCTCCGAGTGTCCGAGCGGATCCAGGATCAGTTTCAGAACTGCGGGTTCCGTGTGAAGCCGTCGTCGTCCTCTATATCCAGCTCCTGGTCTGTGTCATCTGATACGTCAGAGTCCAGCTCCGTGTGTGCGCGCTGCGGGGACGCGTGCGTCATCCCCGCGTCCAGGACCGCCTGTCTCCGCTCCGGGCTCTGGATCCCGGGCTGCTCCACAGACTCGTCCCCTTTAGTGCTGCTCCTGCCGGAGGAGCCGTCGTCCCCCACCTCTCTCTTCCCGCCCTGAGGGTTCTCCTGATGGACACGGAAATAAACAGTTTTATAGCGAATGCGGCCCGTGAACGTAACAAAATTATATGTAATGAAGGAAAATAATATTATTATAATATTTATTAATAAAACGTCTCATCTTACCTGTTTCAATCGTCGCCACTTCGCTCGTCGGTTTTGGAACCAAGTTTTAACCTGAAAGATAAAATATTAAGTTGAGCTACATGATGTTTTAATGACATTTAAAATATTAATATCACAGAGAACAAACTGGACCATGTGACGCGCCGTTACATTTCGATTCATTTGATTGATTTGGTTTGATTTGATTTGATTTAACAAGACCTGTATTTTTCACGAACTTTTTATTCGTTAGAAAACTTTTTATTCTTTTATTTATGATGAACTCAGATTCTTTAGTAATAAGGAAATAATAATCTGCTAATAATAATTATTTGCGTGAAAATAATTTGTATTTAATCGTGAGTGTGGATATTGCGTAAAATTGTTTAAATTCAGTTTTAATATTAAATGCAGTATTATTAATCAATGATATTGAATTAATAATATTTTATAACGCTCTGATTTCATCTTCTCCCGCTTAATAGATAAGTAAATCTTTCACAGGCCTCATCAACACGCACATTCCAACCACACTCAGCATGTTGGAGGACACAACCACAGGCGAGGAGATGTTTTTCATTTTGTTTAGTCAAATCAAATTTAATCAAATAGCCCACATTTCTCTGACTTTTTGCGTCATTTTCGTCGTGAGCGTAAACGTCAGTGAGATGAGCGCAGGGCGGTCAGGTCTGTTCTCACCTGTCTCTCGCTGAGCTGCAGCATCTTGGCCAGACGCTTCCTCTCCGGAGGAGACAGATACTTCTGCGTCTCGAACTTCTTCTCCAGCTCGATGGTCTGGTCGTTGGAGAACCGGACCTGACCGCCCTTTCGTTTATGTAACGGCCGCTGGATGAAGGGGGTCCAGAGCAGAGGCTTCCCTTAAAAACAAATAGAGGAGAGAGAGAGTTCACTACGAGATAAACATCGTCTAACTTTAATAAACAGATGATGAAGATCTCGTGGAGTTTTTTCCGTTAATATGATTTTAACTAATTAAATTAAATAAATAAAAATGATAATATTAGATGTATTGGAAACGGAAAATAAAGAGACACATCTTGTCTCGTGTGAGCTGATAATACAGCGCCACGGGTCTCTGTCTGCGTCCTACATCTTCATTATATTTAAGAACAATCAGAGCTCAGATAAATAAAGAAAACAAATTAATGACTGTGTTTGGTGTTGAATGTCTCCACGCGCTTTAACTCGCATTAACTTTATTGGACAGAGCGCGGCTGTAATCAGCGCTGTTTGTGTCTCGTCTGGTTTCCTCTCGCTCTTAATGACCGGGGACAAACAATAGCTGCTGCTGCTGCTGCTGCTGCTGCGGCCGCTGCTGCTGCTTTTAGGGAAGGTCGTGACGAGGAGAACACTATGGCCAAATATCCGCTTCATGTGCTTCCTGCTTTGCGGTGTGATTATAGGCGATGGCATCCACCAACAGACACTCACGTCCTCTGCTCTCACTGACACAATACGAGTGCGGTCGAAACTGCTGTCAAAGACCTTCTTATTGCTGCTCTTTTCCAAAGGAAGTTGGCTAATCCACTCCCATCAGATGTCTGTCACAACCACCAAGTCCTGAAGTGAGAGATTTACTCGAACGACGCTTCACATGAATAACTGAGTTGAGTAAATCACAATTGCAGCAGACTATTTCTAAGCTGACTAAATCTGCTGTTTTATTAATGTTATTATTATTATTATTATTATTATTATGTGTATCTGGTCGTTGCTGGAATGGAATGGAAAATATTTATAGTGAATGAAGTTCAGTGATTAACTAAAATCGGTGCATTATAATAGTTTGAGAGGCGCAGTAAGGCCTCGCTCTGGAGGACTGATCGAAAATAGAACAGAATAAATAAAGAAATAAATAAAACATAATAATAATGATAAAAAAAAAATCAAAATGTGTTTTTGTCTATAAGTGTCCATAACTTTCTTCTCCGAACTTCCTGTGGTGAATGAGGCTCGTTTTGGTTTTGATTGTTTTATCCTGTTTTTTATTGTTGTCTCCTTCACTGAGTCCACATCAGGCCTGCCGCTCTCTCTCTCTCTGTATTTTCTATTCGCCGCCAAACCATAAAGAAAGTCAGTCACATCCTCGCTGGCCGAGGCAGAGGAAGTGTAACAATATGTGAAAAACGGATCCCGGGCTATCAGAGGCCGAGTGTTTCCTGAATATGTCTGTATTGAGGATGTCGATAAAATAATCAGCAGCGTGCAGCGGGCTCCCGAGGAAGCGGCTGGCCGGGGTGAGCCAGGAAAACATTTAACAGCTTCTGAAACCAGATTTACTCCTATCGACGGGCTCACGGCTTCCGCTATGAACGGAAAAGGCCGGCGCGTTGAGCGCAGCAGAGCCGGGCGCTCCGCTGGTCGCACCGCGCAGAGCGACACAAATAACAGCTTCATTTAAACCACCTCACCCAAAAACCAGACCCGAACCTGGACCCCTGAGTCCATGATGGGAACAAACAAATACATGTATACAATACTTTATCATAGGTATACAAACCAGTGATCCAACTGATCCAACATTACGTCAGACACAAATATGAATTTATAAACAAGTTCAACCTGACGTCAGAATGTTGGATATAGGATGATCTTTGATTTGCTTTTGCGGCCTTGATTCTCTTCTTACACACACACACACACACACACACACACACACACACACACACACACAAACAGTGAAATAACAAGTGATTTAGAGCCCAGATATGTTTTAGTCACCGGCTGACTTGCTTCTCTGATGTTTTAGAACAATGGGAGTCAGGAAAACGAGTCAAGGTTGCCAGGCACCCCCCCACCCCTACCCCCACCCCCCTCCTCTCCTCCTCCCCCCCTCCCTCGCCACCCCTCACTGCCACCACAAGAGCGGAGTGGAGTGGAAAAGCCTTCTGCTATTGTGGTCCCAAATATGTCTGTCACAATAACAATGTGACTCATAAGTGCGTGGTCAGGCATCATGCACAAACGCTCTGCGGGCCTGAGATGAGCCCAACAACTGAAATCTGTTTATGAGGCCGCATGTGGACAAACTGTAGACGCTGTAGAGTTCGACGCGCATGAATGACCAAGCGTGATATACTTATGCAAACACGGTTTCGTTGGCCCTGAAACGAAGCCTGTGAAGATGGTGTTTTCATGCACAGGGTAAAAAAAAAATAGTCTATACTTTTTTTTTTTTTTTTTTTTTTTGCCACATCACCCAAGTTCATCAAGCGCTGAAACTAAATGTCTTATTTTTTTTGTCTCAGATTAAAATAAAAAAGTAATCTAAGATTTGTTTTAAAAAATGCCACGTTATAAATGTACTCAAATGAAAAGTGTAAAGATTTGTCACGTCGCCTGACTGCACCATCAGAGACTGACAGCGTCACAGGGACCATAGTGTGTAGTCGTGGTGCTGAACCGGAGTTTTTCCACACCAGTAAACAACACATATGAAAGTCATGACTGTAGCTCGTCCTGGGTGATTCTATCTGGCACACTCTCTGTAAAGGACAAACTATATACATCTACACACATACACATCTGGAGTGATTTTTAACTTATCCAGGAATTTTACGCACTCAAGTTTCCCAACTCACCAAGAGGGTCTCGCCTCAACAGTGCCTGTGCGTACTCCCCCATGGTGCGGTGGTGCTGGTGGTGGAACGGGTAGATAGGGCCAGCGAAAGCCCCGGCAGAGGCGTACGTTGCCGTCAACGTTGCGGCTGCGTGATGAGACAATGCCGGGTGTATCGGCGTGGGTTCGTAAATCGGCGTCCGGTAAGGAGAGATGAGACTCGTGAAGGAAGAGTTCGGCGACGCGAGGGTCGGTGTCGGGATGACCGGCGTGGAGCAGGAGGGAGACGATGAAGAGGCAGAAGAGGAGGAAGAAGAGGAGGGAGAGAAGGTGGTGGAGGCTGTCCTCCCCAGAATGTCCTCAATGTAGAAAGGTGTCGGGTGAGCCGGCTGGATGGGGGTCGGTGCGTAAAGCGGGACGCTCATGGTGCTGTTTGCCGCCGCTGTACTCTGGAGCTGAGTTAACGGAAAGCTGCGTCCCTCCCTAGTCTCCCCACAGCCTTCCTCTTTAACGACAGTATCTCACAGCAACTTTGTACATGCTACCATGTACAAAACCATCTACTGTAGCTTTCAGCGAAATCCTCAGTCTTCCGCGTACGAACCAGAGGCAGAGTGTTTGTGGCCGCTGGAGGAGACCGTTACAGTATTTTGGTGTCCATGGGGTTGCGGTGGTGAACAGGCTGGTGCTTGATCCAACTGTTGGGGCTGTTATCTGGCTGCAGGCGGAGGAGGGAGGAGATAAGTGGACGGCCAACTTCCTGCAGGTGGCCAGCGGACACTTCTGATTGGTTTACTCACAGGTCCAATCCAGCCTCAGTGATCAGACGACAAGAGAGAAAAGATCTTTGTATGCCAGGAGAATCAGTTCATGGCAGGAAAAAATAGAGAATAAAGTGAGAACAGAAAGTTTAGTTTCATTGATTTAGACTCCTTAAAATTAATCGGATACACACACACACACACACACACACACACACACACACACACACATACATACATACATACATATATATATATATATATATATATATAAACTTGTACTTGCACTCTGCATCAGTGCGTTGGTTTCATCACGTTTTTTTTAAATAATCATAGAAATGTAAATTTAAGAGACGCAGAGAATACAGCATTTAATGTAAACCACCACAGTAAAACGGATTCAGAAGTCATCACACATGACTATAATGTATTATTTGGCTATAACCATATGCTGGACGATTTATCTTTCTGTTGCTTTTATTTGTCCGGTAATTGAGAAGTAATTGTCTGTATCTGCTGCTCTATAACTTCTTTAACCACTAGATGGATCATAGATGTTGGGCCCATGGACACAGAGTAATAATAAAATGATGAGAATCTGTCTACATCCTCAAAAAAAAAAAAAAAAAAAAAAAAGACTTCTGTCACAGGAAATCCTCACTACCACTATTTGCTGATATATTTTTGAATTCAATTCTAGAGATAAAACACAGAGGATAAACATGTGCGCCATATTCCGCTGCAGTCGACTGGAAATAATAAAAAATAAAAAAAACAGGAGAGACACTGATCTGTGATCAGACTCTGTATCAGCAGATGTTCAGGATTCAAGGATCAGCGTCGTTGACAGAACTGTTCGACTTTTTAATTAAAAATCATGTGAACTGTCACGTAGGCCTACTCTGATGCTCATGGTGAAAGGCCAAAGACGTTTACTGAAATCTCCCTCCTTCATTCCTCTCAACGTTAAAGAAATACGCAATTATGTATGTTTTCATTGGCCAATTACATTCATTTAATTACAGTTTAATTTACAGTTTCAGGTGTAGAACATGAACTCTGTTGTCTCCACATTATCCCCACATCAAACATTCAGGAGCCGTGACCCCGGCGTCCTCAGCGCTGTGTTTATAGACTAACCATGTGTTAAATGAATATCGAGCACCTTTGCGCCTTTATCTAATTTACGTTAACGTCAGTGCGTAATCCACATCTCTAACGGTGCAGCTGAATGGCGAGTGATTAACTCATGATTTGAATGTTTGGAGTTTTCCTGTGAACTTCATCCGTCACAGCTGCTGAGATGATACACTTATGATAACGACTATAAACGCTAATCGCTTTAATTGCTCACTGAGTGCGCGCTTATCCCCTCACACGCTCACATGCGTTTCCGCATAGTGTTAAACAATAACCGACGACTTCTGTGTTTCAGAGCTACAGCACGAACGCACGCGCTGCAGCTCATCCAGGCGGCTGCAGCTGCACGTGTTATGGTCATCTGCATATTTTATGACCACGGTGAGTTCATTAATGATGTGGCGTCTGCTCACGCCTGTGTGTGTGTGGCCTGGAAGCCTATTGCTCCTCGCTGATAAATGCGCGCAATGGTTCGATTTCCTGACGCGTCTTCAGAGCGCGCACCGCTGATCGCCAACTTTCTAACGGCTGTAATTTAGATAAAGTGGACTCATAGAGCAAACAGGGATGTGTGCAGCCTTGAAGACATGAAAGAAAGCAGCAAACGGCTAATATTTAGACCGAGACAATGATTACAGCTCATTGATCCGTCCTGCCTCCCGTGGCGTCAGAGCCTTGTCCACAAAGACTGATAACTCCTCAGCAGCGCCTGCTCTCTTACTACACAGCTGCATGGACGCGAAGACACGCGCGCGCGCGCACACACACAGACACACGCACACACACATAGATACACAAACACACATAAATATACACATATAGATACACAAATGCATACAGATACACGCACACATATAGATACAGGACAGATGCCTCAGCATGTATCATCTGTTATAGATTAATGACACCTGGCCCCAAAAGCAGTCTTTCTTTTAAATCACTGGTTAAGTTGGTTGATTTTTTTTTTTTTTTTATAGGTTAGGTCAAGTTGTTTTAAGTTAGGTTGTTTTTTAAGTTAATTTGTATACTTAGTTAATTGAGAGAATAAACAGGAAAAAACAAATCAAAGATAACCAAATTAAGATGTTAAAATTACATTTTGTCTAAACTGTGAGAGAAATAAACACTCGGCATTCATTGAATAAATCAACTAGAACATCAACTTAGTCAGACTTTGTAGACTAAACACACACAGATGTGTCATATCAGTAAAGGTATAAATGTAATAACACAAAATGCCCCTCATATCATGTATGTACAATCCCGGCAGATTGGAAATGGCTCACACAAATGGAATGCAGCTATTGTTAATGTTAGTGATGCAAGCTGTGCTTTTCCTGCAAGACACTCATACACAATGACCTGGACTACTTCATTGAGGCTATGAGTCAAGATTGTGACATCAGTTTTTGTCACAAGTATCAGAGCGTTCAACCCTAACTGTGAATTCATACAATTAATTCATAATAAATACAATAAAGATAAACGCCTTAAAAACATAAATCAACATAGTCACACCACTCAGAGTCTTAAATGGTGTCAGTAGTACTGTGTGTTTGTGTGTGTGTGTAGATATAAAACAGTGCTGACTGAAGTTACCTTATTCACTTTAAACCATTTATTTGGCAGCAAGCAAAACACAAAGAAAGCAGTAATCATAATAAAATAAAACACAAAGGATGAAACAAGTCTTATTTATAAAGAAGACAACGTTACCAGTCCGCCTGGAACTACCCAACAAAGACTATTAATTTAATCTGCAAATACCGAATAGATGAAATATATATATATATATATATATATAAACAGCACCTTTACGTGAAGCAGATGAATCCTAAAAGTAAAAAACACTCTACAATTTGTAGAGGAAACACAGATCAATGTGATGCCTTTTGGAAGAACTGTTCAGATCAATGAGACGGAAACTGATCCATCAGTTGATTCAAAGCTGTCACTGGATATTATATACATTATATATGTATACTCCACAATTCCATTCGAACAGAGATGTCTTACAAAAATAAGGTAAGATTTGATGTGTTTTTCGCATAAATCACAATTAATACTGCCAACTTAAATGTTTCTTTTTCCAACTTTTTTTTTTTTTAATGTTGCAGTTTAAAGTATCAAAAACTGAAATCTGCAGTGCAGGGATGAGCTGTGTAGGAGTCCTAACTAACACAACTAACACGGCCTGACTCCTCTCATCTGCATTTAGCAGGACTGATTTTTGAAATTGTGACAAGTATAAATATTTTTATTTTGTTCCTATGACATAACTAGCAGCAGCCCAAGCCTTCTTCTTCCAGACCAGGTAGTGCTCAGACTCAGTGCGTCCTCAGGTGTCAGCCTCTGGTGGTTTTGTACTCTCTCCATCCTGCTCTGACTCGGAACAGGGCTGCAGAGATCGCAGGATGTGCTCCAGAGTCCACTGGTCCTCCTTTAAGGTGTGTTCATCCAGGGTGAACTGACCCTGCTTGGTCCGGACCAGCTTCGTTACGTGAGCACATGACGACAGAGCTGCAGCACAGACGCAGATTATTCTTAGAATCAAATGTGCCAATTTCTGAGGAAAAATATATGAGCTAAAAAGCTATGAAACTCTCACCTTTTCCTAGATCATCCACCAAACTCCTGACATAAAATCCTCCACCACACTCAATATCTGTCAAACACAACAGCCATCAGTGTTTTTGGCATCAACAGAAATGACTTGAAGAGAATTGAAATACTGAGTGTCAGGTGCTGACCCAGAGTGAAGAGAGGAGGCTTGAAGTCCTGCAGGGTCAGGTTGTACACCGTCACTTGTCTGGCAGGTTTGGCCTCCACCTTGTGACCTTTCTTCAGCAGGACAGACAGACGCTGGCCGTCTTTCTTCAGAGCAGAGTAACTATGATGACAACAACCGATAAATCACAACGCTCGGGCTGCGTGAAAATTATTCACACACTTTCCATCCATGTGACAGCTTCACTTCACAGGGAAAGTGACAGAAGCAAAATTAACAGTCTAAGTTGCGCTAGCACCACCTACAGGCTGCCTGCTTCACTGCACCACAACATAATCCAAATATAACAACAATGGAGACTCTTTCACCTAAAGCATGAAGATTAAACTGAATCATTCAGAATCAGAGTCTATGTCTAGAATCCTAATTCAATTTAACTGTGCTATAAAAGTAGTTATTCTGTACATGGTTATTTAATCATGTGCCTTTTATTAGATCAAAACTGTGAAATAACTGATCAACTTATTGACAGTTTAACCAATCACAATGCACAGCATCACCCGTGACAAAACGTAAGGACAATGGATGATGATCACCTCATTGCAACATGTTTCCATGGAAATGCTCAGCAGGTGACTTCACAAAATGTGTTAAAGCCCAAAGAGTTCAAATATGTGTACACTGGTAGAGCATGTATTTGTTGCAGTATTTACTCACACGGGCACTGGTGAGTGCGGTCTGGTTCTGATTTGATATAATAATAGACACTGTGTCATGGTGAATGTAATTACTTAACTACTGTGATGTAACAACTTTGCCAAACTAATGTTCATGTTTTTGTCCAATTTCTTTGCAAGAGTAAGGGTGTTTTCACACTTAGTCCCCTTCAACTTTTAAAGCGAATTCAGATGGATAACTGAGCATTTCTGGCCCATATGTGAATTTAAAGTGAACTGAACTGAGACCACTTGGGGAAGTCCGTGGTACGGTTCACCTAAACTATGCAGTGTGTACACAAAGCATTCCAGGTCCTCTTCTCCTTTTTTTGCACAGTTTTATGCAGGAGCCGTTTCTGATATGGGTGATGTGGGCTGTTGCCCAGGGCGGCATAGTGTGAGGGACGGCACAGATGCTTGCAAAAAAAAAAAAAAAAAAAAAAAAATGTTGTTGTGGCTCAAGCCATCCCAACAACGTGCCATGGCATTATTTATTTATTTTTTGATAACATGCACACTCATAGGTTTTCTAATGTCCATTTGTGGCAGTGGGGAAAAGTGGTTTCCTTTGTTTGCTTCCAAATAAAACACATTTCATTCATAACTTTGTGAATCCATGCTGGGAAAAGTGGAAAAAAAAAATATACACAAACGAATCTGGTATGGTTCTGTGGATCTGACAGGCTAGGACCTCCCATGGTTTTATAACCTGGGTCTTGCAGTGAAGGTCTGAGAGCTCTACAGAAGCAAGTGTGAACAGAAAAGAGGACTGAGACCCCATCACAGCTTAAGTGGACCAGAAAGAGATCCCAGTCCTCTCTCACAATGTGAACACAAACAGAACTGAGTCTGTTTTCTGTTGGTCCACTTTTACGGGACTGAGTTTGGTTCGTTTAAAGGGAACCAAGTGTGAAAACACCCTAAGTCTCTGTGAAGCCATGGAACAAATTTCATTTGTGTCACAGTTAATACAATGATTTAATTTAATTTAGTTGTTGTGACCTGAGGGTATCAACTTATAAATGATCTGCCAAATCTTTAACAGTTAATGTTTTCATTCACATGTATTATTCCCATGGAAACATCTTTACTCACAGTGGAGGAACTTGCATGATGTCACCAGTGAAAGATTTCAGCTTCTCCTCCATATCCGTTCTGGTGATATGTTCTAAGAAACAAACATACTGTTAATCTGAAACAAAACACTGTGTGTTCAGGACAAACAGCAGTTTAAACAGATGTCAGAAAAGATGTCATTTATTCTTGATCAGTTACCAAAGTTTTTCTCCAGAACCACACTGCCAGAAGCATCCAGAGTGTCTGTTGCTTTTCCCAGTTCCCCCACAGCGACATATTTCTGAAAAAAAAAAAAAAAACCTCTCAGGTTTGGTTCATGATCTCAGTCTGTAAATCAGCCACACTCATGTTATTAGTCAATGTTACCGTCACAGCTGTCTGAGAATTCATGAGAATGTAGTGATACAATTCTTTCACTCTGGGTTTCGGGAATTTTGGCAACAATATTTAAAACGAAGGTTTCTTAGAAATGATGCATTGTTTTTTTCTCTTTTGCATCAATACTGGTCATACTGGACATGTGCTGTCAATGGAAACATACACTAGTCACAGTTTGTTATTCATTCTTTCACTTTCATAACTAATTATGAAAAGCTGATGATTACAGATGGATCACATGCATTTATAACAACTGTGGTTCTTTACAGCTCTGTAACATTTTTACTTTTTAACATAAGTGTAAACAAACTCACCTTTGAACCAGTTAACATGGTGCTGAGCATCTTAGTGCCATTCCCAACACCAACAACTAGAAGAAAGGGACAAGGTGTTAGAGACCAAGTCTTACCAGTTTGTGTCACTTTAAGTGTATTTAATCATGTATATGGACGTCTGACCTAGACCCGTGACATCATCACTACTAGAAAGATTGTCATAATGTTTTGTGCATTTTGGGACATTCGTGGTCCCAAGTGGATGAATCCTAACAACAACCATGTTGCCATCTTTGTAGTTTAAAAAAAAACCCAAAACAATAGTGACATTCAGACATTCAGTCTAACTCATCCTATGACTTAAAAACTTATCATGTGTGATGTCACAGTGTACACAGTTAAGTTTTGTACACACATTTAATGTTAAATTTTGTCACATCTCACATACTGATCACGAGTTAATACACGTGAAGAAGAGTGTCTGTATCTATCTGTTCAGAACTTTACATCATCACATCCGGCGGAACGAAAACAGTCGCACATGGAACCAGGACCCGGGTTGGACCTGATCCAGTCCGCTTACCTAACACCCCGCTGGCTTCACTGTCCAGAGTCCCTCCGTGTCCCATCTTCAGACTCTGCTTCTTTCTTTTCCGTGGGTTGGGGTTTTTCACTCCAGCCTCTTAAAGATGTAGAAAACAAACATTTAACTGTCGCTGTCACTAACTAACACACGTACTTCCTGCCCTTACGTGACTCTTACCTTTGAGTAAAGCTTCTTTGAGCGTATTTAAGACGTCTGCAGACGTGGGCCCTTTTCTCTTGTACACAGCAAACAGTCCATTTAAAGACTGTAGTTTAGACAGAGAACTAGCAGCAGCAGTATTAGTCATGTTACCGGCCATGCTACTTCCACTCTGCTAACATTCTTCTTCTACTAGTTAAATGCAAACCGCTGTTTAGCGAACGACGTTTGTTTTGCTGCCACCTACTGGCTAAAGCAGTTAACTACATCTATTATTCAACGAGCTTTAATAACATTATATCATACAACGTTGTAACATATCACCGCGTGTCGCGTTTGGCTTTCACGTCTTTAGTTAGTTTTTAGTTTTCTTTTCCTACGGTGATGGTACATGGCAGACTTTTTTCTCGAACATTTTTTCAAACTACGCCGACCATGATGCTTTGCGCGGGGGAAATACACTTCCTGGTTACTTTGTCAGTTGGGAGCCTGAGTGTGTCAGCTGTGCTGCCTCAAACAATAACTACCAGGAGGACATTTGTGTTGTCTCTCTGAGGTTTGAACATTACATTATTGCTATTATTGTTGTTGCCGTTGTCGTTCTGGAAACTTAATCTAACACAAACTTAATTAATACGTCGATTAACCCAAGATATTTGCACGAGCGTAGAGGCTGTAATCATGAAAACTCCCATTTAGAGTTTGACATTAATATTTTTGTCTACTTATTACCAAGCAACGTATATGCACGTAAATGTAAATACATTTCTGAATCAGTATAAGTAATATTCGACACGAATATGATCACTAATCAGCTAACGTCACCGGTAAAGTTCAAACTTGCTAGAAATGTTTCTTTTTCTTAGACTTATGTTTCCCAGTCGAAAAGCTGATTGTAGAGTTACAGCACAGACTTTACTTTACAGTACGTTAAGTAACTCTCTGCAGGCTGGATGAATTTTATGCAGGTCCTATTTGCACAACGGAGGAAATCTACATGAATCATGATTTCACCAAATGCTGCGTTAATAATACATCCTGCTGATGTGAGGTTTTAGGGGTAAAAGATTATGATAACTAATTAATAAGTTGATACTGCTGCTGCAACATTAACGGTTATTATTTGCAGTGATCTCCTTGAACAATGATAACTCTTATTGTCCAAAATGACATCAGTGCAGCACTGCCGTGAAATACTTTATAACACATTGATAAAAGTCACTGTAAATAAAAAAGCCTACCTAGATGATGTGACTAACTGAAAGAACATAATGATGGTATAAGAGTAATAATCAACCAAATACTTGGATTGTTGTTAGTAATACTGTATGTGTGATACTAACCTTTGGTTCCAGTAGTTGTTTTTTCTAATCAGCTGATCATTTCGGCTGTAGTGGATCAACAGGTCAAGTCCCAGAGGAGCAAAGGAATCACATCTCAGATGAGAAGGAGACACCAGTGACCCAGGATGGAGGACTTCAGGCAGACGTACTTGCGTCTTTGTAAGGAGGGAGGCGTGGAGCCTCAGGACAGCGTTGTGGCTCAGCTCCAGGAGAACAGGACGACACAAAGCTCCAGACTGGACCTGAGTGGACAGAGTCTGTCTGTGGACACCTGCTCTGTGCTGGCCAGAGCCCTGCAAAAAGATCTGCTCTTTACTGAGCTGTCCTTCAGTGACTGCATGATCAGCGAGGAAGGTGTGTCTACACGCTGCCTGATAACCACCATCAGCACACATTTACATCTCTCTTTTACCATGTGTATTACCATGAGTGATGTACTGGTTTATTGTTACTCTTTATAAGATCAAAGTCACTGAGTCACTGAGTACTTGTTAACCTGATACATTGTGGCTCTGAAGATAAGATTTAAACACAATAAGTGTATTTTTATGTGTAACATCATCTGTCGTCATGCTTGTGTGTGACTTTCAGCTGCCAAAGTACTCCTGACTGGACTGTTCAGCAACACAACTGTGAAAGTCCTGGACCTGAAGGTACTAATACTCACACCAACGCTCTCACACACTCATTTATTTCATAAGATACAGTCAGTTGATGCAGAATGTCGTTCACAGGGCAATAACCTGAGATCAACAGGGGCTGAGGTGTTGGGAAAGTTGTTGGCACGCAACAAGACTCTGCGTAGGTGAGAAAGATGCTCCTCATGTAAGAACGTTGTCTTTGCTGCTCGTGTAACTGATGAGAACATGCATCGGTCATCAGATATTCCCTGTGTTGCATTTGTTGTTGGATTTAATAACTAGTCAAGCCTGATTTGGCTGCCGTAACCTCAGACCTGCTCTCTAGTAGATGGTCTGGATCAGACCTGCTCAGTGATCACGAGGAGGTTTTGACCAGTTTTCCTACAGAGCTGCTTCAGCGCAGACAGATGTGAGGAGGTTAGTTTAGTGAACTGGACTCTGATGGTATTTCTCCACAAGGGGTTGTAGTCTTGTAGATTTACTTCATGTGTTTAGTGTCAGTGTCCTGCTGCATCATCCTCTGACTATCGTAATAGTCTGAGTTTGTGTCCTTTTCTGTGTTTTGGCTTCAGTGACATGGCTTGTACACTCTTCTAATAGTGTTAGATAATTGGCAACACATAATGGCGATGCAGTGAAAACACTAACATCAAGAACTGGTTTATCAGTTTGTCAGACTACATGAAATAATTACCCTTCAAACTGATGTGTTTGTGACATTTTAGACACAGCGGTCTTGTTGGAAACTATACAGAAAACATGCAAATATTGTGTGATTCACAACTGAATCTGACTAATATTGTAACAAATATTGTAACAGCACAAAACATTTGGACAGTCTCACATGCTTGATGTACTACTGTATTCTGTTTGTATGTTTGCAGAAAATAGAGAGAGGTGACATAAACCAAGTACTGTGAACTGTTATAGTGTTTTCAATCAAGAGAAAGTGCTGACTAGACAAGAAAATATTGTGGTCTGGTGCTGGACATGTCACATGTCATGTCCATAAAAGGAAAATTCTCTAAATGAGTTGGAGCACAATCAAAAAGTAGTGTGCTCTCTGTTGGTGTGTGAGTGTTGAAACTATATTTCAGTATGAATTCTACACAAGGCTTTGCACATGTCACCCCACGTGCAACTAAAATCTATCTTGAGTGATGCAGTGGTGAATAAAAACATCCCGTCCACATTAATCAACATATGATGTGTTAAATCGTCTGACGGGTGTTTTCAGGCTGGTGTTGGAGTGGAATGCGTTGGGGGTGTGGGACGAGGCCTTCTCACTCTTCTGCGAGGGTTTAGCCTCCAATAGCTCGCTGACGCAGCTGGACCTGCGCAACAACCAGATCAACCACCATGGAGCCTCTGAGCTGGCCTTGGCTCTCAAACGCAACACCGTCCTGGAAGTGTTAGGTGACTCACAGTGAACCAAAACACATGATGACTTGATGAGCATTACAGTAACACAGCGTGTATTTATTCTACATTTCTCAATATTTCAACACTGCAGTGTTCATATTATATTTCATTAAAGGTTCTTATATCCTGTAAAACTGGCGAATCAGTTTAACGCAAATGTAATTTATATAGAATAATATATATATGTTATGTAGTTGTAAAAGCTCATTTATGTATCACAAGGGAAAATGTTAATGTACCAAGAGATGATTAATCTTGGCATCAGGAAGCAAATATGCTTCAGTTGTTTTTGAACTTTTTGATCGTTTCTCGTCTCCTGAATAATAAATAACAGCTTACGCTGATATCTTGATAAGGTTCTCTCTAACTTCTCTTAATAACCATCGTTGTCTGTTCACAGATCTGCGGTGGAACAACATGGGTCTGCTGGGTGGCAGGTCTTTTGTCGAGGCTTTGCAGAAAAACAAGAGTATCATGCAGCTGGACCTGGCGGGAAACAACATCCCCAGTGACACACTCAAAGCACTCGGTAAGTCTTTTTATTTTTTCAGGAGACATAGTAAAAATTATACATGTAAATGTGACCGTGACCCTGTGACTTCAGGTGAAATCAACTGTTGTGTGGTATTGTTAATTCATTCAGAACAGACCATAGCACATAACTCAGAGAGACTGTCCACACTGAGAGAGAGTCGCAGCAGGACCCAGGTCCTCAGCATGGAGATTCAGACACTGAAGGACAAGAAAAGCCGTCAGGTAACAAGAGAGTACAACTAGGATTGGATGATATTATTGATTTATATTATTTGATTTATTTAAATCTGTAGGTTGGTTTGTGTATCTGTGTTACTCTACCAAGAGATTCTGTGTGAAATAGTAATTTTTAAGTTAAAGTTTTACAGATTGAAGTGAAAGTTTATGGTCACAATTCTGGTTGTTTTGTCACCTCCATCAGCTCCTCAGCCTAATGGAAACCATTGACAGACAGAAGGAGGAGATAAGATTCTCCAACAGGTGAGAACAGGTGATAACACAGGACAGTGACCACTGGTTGTTTTAAAAGTGTCATTAAAATTTGCATCAGAAAGGAAATAAATCTGGCAGATGAAACTTTTAACAGTTACTCTGCATCTTCATGACAATATTGAGACTATAAAATAAAGACGTTTGTAAAATAATCTAACGCTGAATTCATGAATCGATGGCAGTGACCTCAGTCCCTCCCTTTCTGTTCCATTAGGTCCACTTCCATTCAGATTGGTCAACTCCAGGAAGCTCTGAATGAGAGGAAGTCAGCTGTCAACTCTCTCACTGCCAAGTAAGCATTTCATCTTCCTTCACACTGTGATCAGCCTGTGTCTGGCTTTTGTGCGCAAACAAAGTGACTTTAATCATTTCCAGCCAAACACAGGATTGTATGAAGGAGGACAATATAACGATAACAACCACTTGAAAAAAAAAAAAAAAAAAAAAAGGGAAAAATGAATGAATGATTTATTGAAAGCAAAGTGCAGTGGTTGGAGATTTACAACACTTTGTTTTCTAAAAAACACATGAAGACTTCTGCTGGTGTCGAAAGTAAGAGAAGCAAGTTAAGATTGTCGCACTTCTCACTGGTTTACACAAAACAACTTATATTTGAGCATTATTCACTGACTGAGCTTTATTTATGTGTACTCTTATTGTTGTCTCCATAGAAAATGAAAACATACCTGAACTGAACAGGTCCTGAATTTCTGTTTTTTTTTCCCTGTTTTAATTGTACGAAACATTAGAGCTTTTCACTTAGTAACTTAGTAGGTAATCAGAGAATTTATTGTCTGTCTGTCGTCAGTTTAGATATTTTAACTGATGTTTACTGGTGATGTGAACAAGAATGGCCATATCATTATAGTCAGTGTACTTGTTAAGGTGTGTGTATGTGTGTGTGTGTGTGTCTACTATGGGTCTCTCCTGCTCAAATCTTCACGGCTTGGAAGCTGGAACAAACAAATGTTTGGCATTTTGCACCTGTAGTGATTATCTGATCGTCAAAATAGTTCTACTATAACGTTTCACATGATTCATCGTTCAGGCTGCAGATGACAGAGGCCGCCCTCGCCCTCTCTGAGCAGAAGACTCACAACATGGGAGAACTGCTGAGTCGAATGAAGACAGAGAAAGAGGAGCAGAGGGAGCGACAAAGCAAAGAGAGACAGAAAGACAAAGAGGTGAGGAGGGTGTAAACACATCATTTACATCCATGGGATTGAAGCAGACTTTTACCTTTTTTAACTTTACTAACTAGTTCATGACAGGTTGTATATTTTATTTTATGAGTAGTTCAAATACTGATTAACAATAATTATGACGAGTGTTTCCAACTGCCTGTTGATTTCTTGTAAAGACGTGTGTGTGGAGGAACTAGAACTATATTTCCTCTACGTTCCCAGAGCAGACAAAATAAAGTCACCACACGAAAGTGCAACAACAGCTGAGAGCGACTTCTTCACAGTCCAAGGACACACAACACTTAATGTACATGACATCTGTTCAACTGTAAATACAATGATTAGCAGTGAGATATCTTCATGCTGTGTTAGTATTAAATCAGTGTTAGAATGGAATAGTATAGACTGTTTTGTCAGTAGTCAATACTTCAATAGCAGTTTTGTTTACAGAAGCACTTTAATGACAGATACTAATGTGCAGTGCTCCTCACTACACACAGCCCGACTATCAAACTATCAGTTTAATGGAATGATTCACTTACAGTCCCTCCAGTTTAAATCTACTTTTTAAATCTAATTTTACACAAATGTGAATCCATTGTTGTTTTTTTTTTTGTTTTTGTATTTTTGTTTTTAACTGATGATTCAGAAACCTCACCACACATAAGAAGCGTATCCCTATTGTTTGTAGTATTTTCCCCTCACCGGCTAGATATGTATTAAACCCTAAAGAAAATATACCGATGATCTTTTTTTTGATACACTGTTTTTATCATGTGCTCCCTTGTGTTTCTGATGCTGTAGGACTCTGTGCTCAGAGAGGGCAAACTCCTCAGAGAGATCCAAAACTTGACGGAAACCAACATCCAGCTCAGGAATAAAGTAAGAGTCACGTCTATTCGAAACTGTTATAGTTCATATCAATGCTGACAAAAAGACTGACCAGAGTTTGATTGTGAGCTCTGTAAATTCAGGTTTGGACTTCACTGTGTGTTAGATAGAAACCCAACAGGTACCACAGTGAGCATGTTGCCTTTAAGAGATAGAAATAAATAAATAGGTGGCTCTGCTTCCACAGGAAGCGCAAGAGACCACACATGATAACAGCAGCAAAGATAGCAGTACCAGTGATAACAACAACAACAAAAGCTTTTTCAAATATTTAAGGAGTAAAAGTGAGGTTGGATGTTGGTGATTAACTTCAAGTGAATAATACTGATCGTCTTGTTGATGTTCTCTTGGGAATTTTTGGGTCCTGACATTCATCTTGAAGTTACTTTGATATGTGCAGCCAACATCAACATCGTTTCAGTCCAAAAACACACACCAATAGCAGTGACCCAGTGTCCAGACACCACAGGACACCTCCAGAGTCCAGGTGTCCATGTGTCCATGTATCAGACATATGGACAGAGGTGTTTTGGTGGAACAAGAGGGAGCTCAGCTATATAGGGCAGGTGGTATTACAGTGGTGGCTGATGGAGGTCAAAACGTGTGTGTGTGTGTGTGTATGTCAGGTGGAGGAGATGGAGCGCAGATGTAAATCTCAGCAGCAGCAAATTTTTGAGCTGAAACAAGAAATGACCAACAGCACAGCTGAGCTCAAGCTTCGACTAGCACAGGCAGAAGGTACCATGCACACTCACACATACACACACACACACACACACACACACACATACACACATACTCGCACACACATACATACACACACATACCAACACACACACACACACACACACACACACACACACACACACACACACACACTCACATAGTGTGTAGTAGTCACTTCTAAGGTTTAAAACTCAAACTGGTATATCACAGGTGTAGCAGCACAAATACACACATGCTTGTTCTCATGAAACCCAGCAGACATTGTGTGTGTCGTCCTCTGACAGAACGTCTGGAATCAGAGAAACGAAGGTCCAAGCAAGCGCTGGAGGACATGGACAGTCTCCGACAGAGAGAGGTGATCTCATGAAATAGTTTTGGTTGCAACAGAATTCAAAAATATTTTAAAGACAGATACTGTCTCTTTTACCTCATCGAACAAGTTAGTTTCTAAAATGTCACAGAAACACTTCTTGCTTTACACTCAATGTGCTGTCATACATACAGTTTCCTGCTCAATTTCAGTTTAACTTCCAAACAATTAGCACTGAACCAATTCTTAATAAACTCTTGGCTTGTTTCCAGTCTAAACCTGTTACACAACTGTTAAGTTTTTTGCTAGTCAGGGCTTTGTGTACCCAGATCTTAGTGATTAACTTGTCGAGTAAAACCTTATCATAACGAACGCAAATGATAAGTGTATGGAAATGAGACCCACGGTGTAATAAACTACAGTTAACATGTAAATGGTTTATTTATCTCACACACACAGACACACACACACACACACACGTGTCTTTGACTTATAACAATCACCACACCTGTCACCTGTCATTTAACATTTTCAGTGATTTAACACTAAACTTTGGTCAGAAAGAGGGAAACTGAGTTACAGGGTTCCTGCAGAACCTTTAAAGGTTTTCATTATGAAGCCTTAAAAACTCTAAGATATGAGATTTAGGATTTTTTAATTATTATTTCTGACATTAGAATTTAAAAGTTTTTTTTCTTTTTTGCTAAAACTATTATGATTTCCTGTCACAAGCAGACACACTGTCTACCAGCTGGTTACCACGTGGGGACATGTACATTTAATTAAAATCATTTTTGTGGCACAGTGTTTTTTTGATCAACCTCCCAGTTCTGTTACCTTACCCTCCCACGCCTCCCTGCCATCCAGTACTAGCACCAGGATCTTTTGATGGAAATTCAAAACGTGCTTTTACCTGAATCTGAATGTAATGTATAGTTAGTCTTATATTTAATTAACAGTGAGGTTGAAGTCCTAAAACATCTTGTGTAATCTGTTGGAAAAGTTAATTTTTCTTTTTCATCCAGTTACTGGTTTCAGGGCAAGTTAATTGATGCCAAAAGTTCAGGGGTAAAACGTTTACAAAGTATCAGCTTACAAATTGAATTTTATTTATTTTGTCACTCTGAGATAATCAAAGCAACTAGTGAAGAGACTTCAGGAAGCCCCCACACATGCCAAGAATTGATCCATCACTTCAACACACTATAAATCAATCCTGTCACATTTGTCATAGTTATACTGGTTTTTGTTCTGAGTGTACTGATTACACAAACAAGATATAACATCCTAACCAGCTGCACTTTACTGATGCCAGACAGCTAATTCTCATTTCTCTCCCATCTGTAATTGATGTAGACGAGATACTTAGATGTCATGTTTGTGTACAGGTGGAACATGTGAATCGTCATCTCGAAGAGAGTGAGAGAGCTCTGCAAGAACGCATCTTCAAACTGGAGGGACAGCGGATACAGCTGGAAGAGGTCAGATCCATGTTTAAAAGAACACAGTGTAGGATGTCCAGCTGTGTGGCTGAACTGCATCCCACTGACAGTGACACTATATAATATCTATTTATCTATATATCTCGAATTTCTTCAGTTTAATCAACAAAGCAACTGCTGGTAAAAGCTGCATTCATGACACGCCTGAGGAAGCAAGTGTCCAACCTATAAGAAGCTCACATAAACATTCAAGTCATAGTCTTTAAGTGGGAAGCTCATACACAGACCATCTGTATGAGTCACAAATGGATATAAAGTCAAACAAATGTATGTTATTTTTTTGGTTGAGTTCTTCTCTCATTTAGCCACTTAAAAAGACAGATATGTTTTTAAGTTAATGATTCAGGTAGGGGCTGGGTCATGGTCCAATGGTAGAAGAATTGTCAGTTTGCACCACCAGTCTTTTGAATAGTCAACAGTCTCCTTATTGAATTTTTCTAAGATTTCACAAATGGCCTGTTTCTCTTTCTTGTGCCATCAGTAAAACATGTCACTGCCGCCTAAGAGTACCACCATTTATCACAACTGTCATAAACAACCAGGGTTTTTTTTTTTTATCTCAAGAAGACTCAAAATTTGAATATTGGCAGGTCAGTCACTCAGGCCTAATATTTTATAATATTTTCTCTTTAACAATTTAATCGGAAAAACTTTGCATGTCAGGTGTAAATTTAAATGCCTGGCACCTGTATCAAGTCACTGGGCTCCCACACAAACATCCTCACCAGCATCATAATGAATGACAGTATCTAAAAACTTTGCCAATATACATCTGTCAGTGTGGATGATGGATCCCACAGCTACATCCCTGTTCACTCTATTGTGATCTACATATACACTTACCAGCATTTATCAGGACTTTTCCAGTTCAGTTATTCAAATCCACATCTGTGCCTATATGTGTGGGGTGGGAATCCCCCACTTCTCTGCTCAGGTCTGTGTGTAATTGTGTTTTATGGCATTGGAGAAACATATTAGTTCTGGATTATTTCTCTGCAATAACACTACTGCTACTGATAGTGGAGAGCTACGGTTGTTGGACACTACTGGATAAACAAGTGGTATCATAAAAAATCATTTGTTGGTGGATGTTTGTTTGACTATTGAATGTTTTAGGAGCTGAGTAAAGCTAAAGCAGCATGTGTGACAGAGAGAGCCCAGGCCGAGGAGGAACTGGGAAGAGTGCGAGCCCAAGTACGAATGGAAGAGGTGGGTGATAATCTCTTTATTGTTTTGTTTCCATCCAACTTTCCAATGAACAGCAAGAGCAAGATATGGCTAAACTGCCACTGAACCAAAGCTCTTGATTTTAATGGTCCTGAAATAATATTTCCTGTAATGTTACAAGAACTTTACTGACATATAGTCCTAATATATATATATATATATATATATATATATATATATATATATATATATATCCAATAAAAGAGCAGTATCTTAGTTTACAATGTAACAACACATACTGAATGCCAACAACAGGAAATGGTGCAGGTTTTACCACATGTTCCTCACAGTGTCATTCAGTCATGTGAGTTCAGGTTAAATGGCAGAAACTAAAAACTCAAACAATCCGTCATTGCTTCAAGATGTTATTTTCATCACAAAAGAATCTAGAAAAAAAGGAACATACACAGATTACTCTGCTGCAAATGTGTAGATATTTGTAGATATTCCAGCTGTTATTATTAATGTTATTATTAACCCAAACACACTTTATTCTTCATCACAATGTATTGCTTCCCACGTCCATCATTATCCGTTTCCTATGAGCAGCAGGAACATGTGTCGTCCTTAGAGGAGAAGCTGCGCTCGACGCGATCCTCCCTGCAGGAGGTCCAGCTCCACTGCTCTCAACAAAAGCAGACCATCTCTGACCTACAGACCAAGACGGGCCAGCAGAGTGTGGAGATGGATGGACTGCGGCGCAGGATAGACGAGCTGCAGCAGGTCAGAACTCAGCTGATGCTCGTTAGAAATGCAACATCAAATCAACAGTATCTACAAGCAGCAAGTGTCTGTTATTGAGATCTAAACTAAGATAAACTAAGACTGCTTGTGCAATTGATAACAGGTGCAAACGTGGTGGAGACCACCCTATTTAAATGAGGTTTTTGCGTGTGTTGCGACCATAAAGCTGCAAATAATAGCCACAGTGGTGAATAGACGCCTGTATCTTTTATTAGTCGGGGGCAGCAACACATTTGGGCAACAAACAATATACGGTAAACAGTATACAAATGGGCGAGTGTGTAGGTCAGACCACACCCACAACTGACTATAAATGGAGAGCGACACACCCAGAATTAATATTCATTCACAGAGAAAAAAAAAACGATAAAGTCACTGAAATTTTTGTCCATAAAGAAGTGAATGGACTTTATCTACAAGTTAATGTCAGACCATGAACACACTATGTTTATTTGTTTTGAATGAGGATGAATTGTGGAATTACGACGGCAAATTAAAAATATACGGAGGATGCGGAGGAAATGTGCTCTGTCTCCACACCACTATTTATTCTGTCTATGTCTCTTCTTTGCTACAATAACCGCAGCCATTTGTGCCAAAGCTGTGCCAGTCAAGACACAAAATTAGTGAACGCAATCGGTGTTGGGTTTGGTACCTAAATCACATTGCATACACTGTCTTAATCTGTCAGCGTCTATTCCTCCCAATATTTTTGAACGTTCTGGCAGAGACGCCCATATTTGGATATTCATTAAGGCTAACACGCTACGCTTGCTATTTTCCCCATTTGTACAACGCAATTCTCATTGGGTCCAGTTGGTAGATCAGCTTCAACACATGTTTGCGCGCGCAATCAAGTTTGCACTCGGTTTTGCACACGCAAACCTTTAGTAAATCAGGACCTTACAGTCCAGTGTTGGAGTCCAAACCACTCAGGGAGTATCATCATATATTTAGGTGACTTTCCAGTGTTCAGCAAAGAAAAAAATGTAATTTATACAACACAAATCATAGCAGGATGGTGGCTATCACTGATATCACGGTGACTTCTGAACTAACAGGATTTGAGGCAAACTGTTGTCACCAGTCAGTGAAATAACTGACTGACTGACTGTTCCAGACAGCTCTGTTGTCATGGTTGCACAAACAATTTTATTGGAGAAAAATAATATTAATAACATAAAAAGAGGTGTCTGATATAAACATCTGATGTGTGCATTCAGTCATGTCATCAGATATGGCACTTAAAATGTCAAACTGTCAAAAAAATTTGAATCAATAAATTGTGGTTAGAACAGTTGGAACGGTTAGAACAAATTGTGGAATGGCTTGAATCCAGCTCTTGTCTGTCAGGATTTAGTGCGGGTGTGTTCGTAAGAAATTTCGAAAGTGGGGAGGAGAAGTTGTCGTTGTAATGTGGGCTACTGATCAACACAGTTGATAGCTGACACAGTAGCCAAAACATGCAGCTCACTGGAGTAAATCCAAGTCTGTGTCAATAAATCCACTGAGAAATCACAGAAACTTGACTTGTTAAAACAAGAAATGAAACCCCGAACAGAAGAAGCAACACCAACTGACGATCCAGACATACATTGTTTTACTAATGAAGCTTCTGCTAATTGTTAGAGACTCATCAAATCTTTCAGTTTGGATCATTGTTGTTTCTGTCAGTTGGATTTTATGTCCTTGAGCTTTTGTCAAAGCACCAGATGTTTTACAACACAATCATCCTCCTTCATGATCCTATACTTAAAAAGAAATTCCCTCCTCTTTTCAGCATGAAGATAAACTAGCATAAATAAAAGGAAGCGTATGTCTTACTCATGCTGGGATAAACCCTGCAGACAACGATGGCTGCCATGCTGTCTATCTGACACGCAAGCAGGAGTGATGAATTTAGTGTGTTTGTCTGCAGACTTCAGCAAGCTTTGGGGTGATTAACAGGTGGTGTGTTGTTGCAGGAGCTGCTGGGTAAGGAACAGGAGAAGGTGGCCGAGGTGAGTCGGGTCAGGGTGGAACTGCAGGAGCAGATTGGACACTTACAGGCAGAGAGGACAGTACAGGGCGGACTCAAAGAGAAGATCAGCGCTCTGGAGAGAGAGATTAAAGGTATGTTTCTTTTAATGTCTTTATTTGTATCATTTATTCCAATACGAATGTGTTTGTCTGAGAAATTGTAAATGTCAAGTGTGTCTTTTTTTGTTTATTCTCTGTGGCTTTCTGTCCTTCAGTACTGAGCAGTAACCACAGAGAGGCGCTGTTGGACAAAGAGAGCGAGATGTCCTCCTTGCTTGAGAAGCTGCGGCTCAAAGAGACAGAGATCCTGAGGATGAGGGAGGACGAGGCCAACAGAGCCAGCTACCTGCAGAGCGCCATCCTCAGCTACGTTCAGGGTTCTCCTCTGGGACAGTACGGCAGCCCCAAGAAGTGACCGCGACAGCTCAGCCCTGACCAGCCCTCAGACCTCTGAGGCCTCACTGGAAGCCTGCACAGGCCTGTAGAGTGTACACAATAAAAATCATGATTTCCAGGATTTGAAAACGTCTGAGTTAAGAGTGGATGCTCTTAATGATACGGTCGAAAATAACTGGTGCTTTGCTGAATCTGCAGATGCAGATACATAATGAACAATATCAAGGGATATGAATATTTTTATCACAACATTTTTGACCATATCATCCAGCCTGAAGTCATCATCAAACATCAATGCCTTGTGAATTTACACAGGTTTTCAATTTTCTTAAATGGTCCGTTTGTTTGTCCATCCATCCAGCCTGGTTGTTAGCCTAGCTTAGCTTAGCTACAGTCACACAAGCAGTACTGTGAGGATGTGCTTGGAGCTAAATGCTAAGACAAAAACATGTTGACATTAAACATTAAGTACTTTTTAACTAGAGCTGGCAAAATGAGATCATCACCAAAGTGATAGTGATGTAACTTTCAAGGGGACATGAATTTGTGCAGCAGTTTGCATCTTATAGAGGAAGAGTCATCATGCGTGCACCTTATTTCATGACCATCCATGCAATAAACGTTAAGATATTTCAGTGTAGATATCTACAACATTACCTGTGGATGCTCATTGCTCTTTTTACATTTACAGATAAACAAATAAGAGACTATGAACCTTTCATCTGTCACCATAGTGAAGCTCTATAAACAGCACGCTGTTTATTCAGACCGTGTGTTGTAATCCACATTTTAGCCTTTAGGGTTTTCTATCAGTTTGTTGGAGCGCCAGCTGGATGAGATTATTAATGATTTCAAAACAACGCGTTTATCTCCCCTGTTAAGTTGCACATTAATATAATGATTTAGCTCACACTGTGTCTACACTTCTTTAGCATTTCTCCTCTTTTCAGAGATAAATGAAGGAGGCACACGGAACATCAGAGAGAGAAAAATGGGTAAAAACATTATATGTGGTTTAAACTGCTGCCTGGAGCTGGAAGGACGTTATAGT
This sequence comes from Polydactylus sextarius, assembly GCA_016801845.1. Lineage (NCBI taxonomy): Eukaryota > Metazoa > Chordata > Actinopteri > Polynemidae > Polydactylus > Polydactylus sextarius. The sequence continues at coordinate 2,284,334 of CM028920.1, read as the reverse complement.
CTGTCTTGTTTTAATTCACACGTCACTGCTTCTGTTTTCTGTGTGTGTGCTGACACTTTCAACATCTTAAGCTTTTGCATTAACTGAGATGAACTGCAAGATTATTGATGTGAGTTTTGTCTAGAGTTCACATCACAGCTGAGATTTAGTTCAAATATGCCTTAATGTTGTATTTGTCAAACCAGAAAACAAATCCCTCCTGTTGCTGTTTTATATTTTCATATGTTTTCACGTATGTAATGGTTATGTTTGCCTTGTTTTTATCATTGACATGTATAGATCTTTGATGAAAAAAAAAAACAAAAAAAAAAAAACGTCTTGCGAATTTATTTCATGCATTGACGTTCTCAGTGGTGATCCGTACTGATCCTGTTATTCTATAAGGGTGACATTACAGAATTCAGTGTGTTGTGCTGGTGGGGTGGAACTGTATGAGGTCACCGGGTCCTGAAATTACAGCCAAAGAGTCGTGATTGTCAAGATAATTCACACACATTTTAATGCTGCAAAATCTTTGTCTGTTGTTCTGCAGCTAGTGCACTACACAGGCTGTGATGTGTAACAATCTGAATTTCTTGTTTCTAGGTTGGAAGCCCGTACACGTGGTTAGTTTGAGCACTGACTTTAAGGTTTAGCAAGTCGTTCAACAATCAGAAGGTTTGTGGTTTCACTTCAATTGGGCAAAATTTGCTTTCCCAACAGCACACATGCACTGAGTCCTGTAATGTAGTCCATTCTTGTTTGTAGGTTGACTTCAGCCGTCAGGACATCATAGTAGCAGATCAACAATGTGTCAAGGAGTCTCCACAGAGCCGTAGTGCAGGTCGGTGTCCTGGTGGACTGACTCCTGAGTCACACTTCTTAAAATTGACCAATAATTGCCCTCAAAAGGAAATAGATGTCCACAAATGTGTGGTTCATGAAGGGTTACATAGCCTCTGTACTCACAGAACTGTCTTAAAGGGTCAAAAGTCAAATGTTCTCAACGGGTTGCTTTTAGACTTTATGTTGCAGCCTCTACTTCAACATTACTGACAGTCATGCATCAGGACAGATTTAAAAAATATATCATCGTCAACATCAGTTAATAAATATGATAAAAACTGTTAAAATGAAAGGAAGGAATGCTTCCGTGCAGTAAATTTAGCTCCTGATTTGACAAAGGAAATGATGAAATTGAATAAAATAACTAATGTTGAGTGAGTACATGCTAACAATGAGAAGATTCACATGGTTTACATGGTTGATCGTTATGATAAAACAGTGAACAAATGTGTACAGAATCATGTTATCTTTGTTATCTTTCTATCTTTTCTTGTCCTGGTAGAGAGTAACTGTTATCAGCCATTTAAGGATTCAAATGATTCATTATCAGTATCACTTCTAGCTCAGAGAGCGGGGTGATGTTTTCAGTAAAAGGATTGAAGCGAAGACGGAAGTAGAGGGTGTGAATCCTCTCTCTCTCTCGGGGTTTCTCTCTGATGCTGCTCTGTCCCTTTAAACGCGCTCGGTATTTTCCGGACTCGCTCGCTGCTCGCCGACGTCCCCCTTTCACTGCGGCTCCATCGCCGAGCGGACTGGCCCGCTGCTCTCACCCGAGACCTCAGTGCAGACCGTCGGATCCGTTAAACCAGCATCGCCGGTTCTTGGACGCTCCCCAGCACGCGGACAAATGCAAGCTATCAAATGTGTGGTGGTGGGCGACGGGTGAGTGCACGCGCACCGACACACGGCGGCAGCACATTTTCAACCGTGAGTCAGTGATGCGTCCACGGATGGACGGATGATGGGAGGATGCTATGTAGGAAAAGGAGCTGGGGCTCGGTCGGTGGCCGGTGTTTTTTCCGCGGCCCCGCTCCTCGATGCACGGTAGGCTAGATGTCGTCGGTCGTGCGCTCGGTGTGTTCTCGTCGTGCCTCCGGTGTCAGGGCGGGATGCGGTGCGGGAACACCTCCACGCCTCGCAGCGATCGCAGGCCACTGGAGGCTGAAGTGCTGATGCACGCTAAGGAATGTGGCCCTGCGAGCGGCGAACAGGCCCCGCTGCCCTCATTCCACTCACACCGCATCCACCGGCCGTCCAGCTGTGTGCTCTCACATCTGGAGCAGGATTCTCTTCACTGCTGCTTTAACGTCTTTACATCACTGCTCAGCTGTAGATTAAGGCCAGGGAACATGAAATGTGCTCTGATGTGAATGTCAGCCCTCAGAAACAGCAAGATCTGGCCTCAGATTAAAGTCTTAAGTCAAAATGCTGAAAGTAAACAATTGTGACTTTAAATTACATTTTACAGTGGTGTTCTCAGTGAAATGGTCAGTAGACTACATTCAGACAGTGAAAAGTTTGTGACCTTAATCTTCCACTACAGCAGAGTAGATTACACTGTATGTCACATATGTGCAGAAAAAACCTGTGAGGACACTGTCCTGCTGCTGGTCCATGTCTCAGCTCAGTTCAGTTCAGATGCAGCAGAGTGAAAAACATCTACCTGACCTGACAGGGTGCAGGTTTATAACTGGCGGTGTGTGTCTGAAGGTGTGGCCTCCAGGATTTCTGTGTTATTTGTGTGTTTTTATTTATTTTTATCATGAACTAATCTTCACCCGGTGTCATCTGAGCCCAGAGAGGTCCGCTGTTTGTTTTCATCATCACACATGTAAAATGTTGCAATGAAGCCAGTGTTGTGCCTCAGCTCCAGGACTGTCACTGTCATGACTCACCAGGAGGTTTGTGTTAGTGACACCGGTGCTGGATGTCTGCATACATGGACTCAAAGATGGTCGTCCTTCACTTCAGTGAAAATTGCTCAGCAGGTGCTTGAGCCAGGAACATTTTCCATCCTCCAGTTTTGCTGTTGCATCATGTGTCTTCTGGCTCCGCCCATTGTGTACCAGCTCAGTCCTCAGGCTTTACACAGATAAAGTCTTATCCCCAGGTGGTGGGTAAAATGAAGTACAAAGAGTAATAATTGACCTTGGTTGTAGTTGGAGTCAACCTGGTCTGTTAGGAAAAAGACTTTTTAACAACAGTTGCAGTACCACAATCAGCCACTGAGACACAGTGGCTGATTGTGAGTGAACCACTTCTGGGGTCGTCATCATTCTCCAAATCCAACATTCACTTTGACTTTCACTTATCAGCTTTGATCATGAATGTCGGTGCTGTTATAGTCATGTAGTTTCGTGTTGCTCTGGACACTCAGCCATCTGTTGTCATGGCAACTCATTCTGCTCTGCTCTCAGTTTCAGTAAGTTCTGCCTCCACATCGCTGCTCAGACAACGGTGGCAACATGTTTGTGGTAAAATGTGTTGTTTTGGGGCTTTGTTACACAATTCTATCTCTGAAAATAAGTCCAGGGTCCGAGGTGAATTTTGTGGAAACTCTGAATGCGGATGTAAGAGCACAGCTGCCTGTGTCAGGGATGTTTGTCCACTTAAATCTGTTTATTTAAGGATGTGAAGACATTCTGCCACACTTGTTTTACCTGATGTGGTCTACATACTGTGGTTTTCATGTCAACAAATCTCTAGTAACTTGCTGCTGTACATGCTTTTATCTTCAGACGCTGGTCAGACATATCAAATGATATGACATGAGAAACAACACTCCTGCTTGTAATTTCAGTAGACCTATTCATCAATCATCAAAACAATAAAGCTGTTGTCGATAGAAACAGTGTGTAAAGAATAAGTATTAGGTGACTGTTGGAGCACTTAAGCCTTCATAGAAAGTTCTTAGATGGAAGCGATCATATCATAATCATCTTATAGTAACTCAGATTGGATGAACTCTGTTGTTTTGTGTCAGCTCTGATTTACACACAATTTTCTACTTCTCCATAGCAACTGAGGATCATGGGTATTGTAGTGTGTACAAGTAAATCAAACTGATGCCAATGATAAAGTTGTTCTATACCAACTTGACTGTGTCCCCTTTAAAATTAGGTTTACCCTCCTCTTGAACACACTTAGACACTATCAGGTTGCATTGTGGGAAGTGTTGGACAGTGATTTGTGGGGCTGAAAAACGTCTCTGCCTCTGATGTCTTATTACTCTCACTAACCGCCTGACTATATCAAGGTTTGTGAATAGCCCCTCAATGAGAGGAGGTTTTGGATGCGATGCTCTTCATCTGTGTAAAAATGAAAAGATGAAACTGTCAGTGTCAGTAACTCAAACTCTTCCCTCTTGTTATCTATTCATCCTCTGTTTCATAGGGGGCACTGTGTCCCTGAGGCTACATGAATGTAGGCCAGTGTCTGTGTGGCACTCATGGAAAGGGAGCAGCAGCCTGCTACATGCAAACACACACACACACACACACACACACACACACACAGTGATGCATAAAGCCTTTCATAGACTCATACACTCTGAGTTTTTGTGTTGTATTCAAACGTGTTGTGTGGACTCTCGTCCTCAGGGCTGTGGGTAAGACCTGTCTGCTGATCAGCTACACCACCAATGCCTTCCCCGGTGAATACATCCCCACTGTGTGAGTACACACATTACACACGTCTTTCACACACCGCACATGCTCTCATAGTTATTCTATGGAAACAATGGTTTGATGTTATATGACCACACCATGCCCTAACAGGGAGCTGTGCACAGTGTGATAATGTAGATGCTGTGCCAGCAGCAGAGTTTGTTACACTGTAAACCAAATTAATACAGATACAAAGTCAAATTTAAACCAGTCTGATTTATGGTCATATTGATTATTTTGCAAGTACTTTGGCTCATCAGATGATGCTGTCGGGTTATTTTATCCATGAACACACAGTTATAGAAGTTAATTGTCCACTGTAGAAAAAACAACTTTGCAGGTTTTTTTCCACAACTTTCAGCCACATGTTATGTTCTTCATTGAGAAAGTGATCTAAATTACAATTTGTATGTGAGTAATTTTAATAGATGATCACAAAAAGCTCCAATGATCATGCATCACTAAGGTGTCAGGGCAGGGTCTTTTGAGGCAAGTGTAACTCCAGCTCCTGGAGCAGAAGCCAGCTTCAGTTCACTCAAGAAATATGTTGAAAATGCAACAAAATCATACAACTTTATATATATTGACTGTCCTATTTTCTCGAACAGCATGTCACTCACTGTGTGTCTTCCTGCAGCTTTGACAACTACTCTGCCAATGTCATGGTGGATGGGAAACCAGTGAACCTGGGTCTGTGGGACACAGCAGGACAGGAGGACTATGACAGGCTCAGACCACTGTCTTACCCACAGACGGTATTTGTACTCTTTCCCCCTCAGCTGCACACACACGCTTGTACTTCTGTCTTTATGATGACAATAATGGACCCCCCCACTCCTTTACACTAACCCAACCTCAACCTAATGCTAACCTAACCTCTAAAACCAAGTCTTATTGACAAATGGCCATTTCTGACAGCCCCTCAGAAATATCCTCACTCTGTCAGGTCACTACAGGTACACACACACACACACACACACACACACACACACAGAGCCGGTTGTAGCAGCTGTGTGAGTTCAAACTGAAGTTTTTACTAGTAGTGGACTAGTAAAAGTGGAGTATAAGTCTCATGAATGTTACCAATCCTCAATTTCCCTTTGGGATTAATAAAGTATTCATCTGTCCATCTATCTATCTATCAGCTATAAAATACATATTTCTCCATGTTTATTAGTGAAACAGTCAAACCCACATCAGAGTTTCCTGTTTTTACATGGCAAATTAAGTGGTTTGTTGTTACGTCACAACAAAAGTGTCATGTGAAACAGAATCATTCGGTAAGAAAAATGTGTCACTGTAACATGAAAATATCTTAAAACTTTTTTTATACACACACACACACACACACCATATTCAAACACACACATTAAAACACACACACACACACGTAGATGTTGCTCTCAACCAGCCGTCTCTCTGGTTCTCTCCCAGGATGTGTTCTTGATATGCTTCTCCCTGGTCAGTCCGGCCTCCTTTGAGAACGTCCGAGCCAAGGTCAGTACGCTGACCACCCCTCCCACCCCCCACCCCCTATTCCCCGTCCACGCCGAGTCTGACCACAAGGAGGCACATCTATGGCTCCGCCTGGTTTATCATGCTGATGCTCCACCTGTCCAGACCTTGGCTTAGAACATTCTGGATTTGAGCCCCAGCCCCCCTCTGGGAGGTGTGGCGCAGAGACATGTTGTAAGACGAGGTCTGAATGAGTCCAAACACTGTGCAGAGGGAGCGTGACGGCTGTGGTTTGGTCTGCTGAGCATCATGAGACGCTCACATATGAAATCACACTGTGTTTATGGTCCAGCCTCCCTCTGCAGAGTCTGTGCGCCTCTGCTGTGTCGGGATTTTCTCATCATGTGATGTGATGTGACTGGAGGTTGTTTAGCCAAAGGACATTTTGTGTTGATACAACTGTGCTTCTTTCAGGCAGATCTATCAAAACCAGAGTTTGTTGGTGTCATGGTGAAAAGGCGCTTGTCGCTGTGCCTCTGCATCCGGCTAACTGCTCTCTCTCTCCTCTCTCACTGACTTTGTCCTTTGTATACGCATATGTACGCTTGTGTGTGTGTGTGTGTGTGGTGCCTCAGTGGTACCCTGAGGTGAGACACCATTGCCCCAACACACCCATTATCCTGGTGGGCACTAAGCTGGATCTGCGAGATGACAAGGACACCATCGAGAGGCTGCGAGACAAGAAGCTCTCCCCCATCACTTACCCTCAGGGCCTGGCCATGGCAAGAGAGATTGGTAAGAACTTATCAGGATCATTTAAGACCTTTGTCTTTTCCTTCAGATGGTCACTCATGTCTATGTGGCCTTGTAATAATTTAGGTCACAGTCACAGTTCATGCCAGTTTGATGTGGGAGGCAGACTCTGTACTGTAAAGTATGAATGAGTATGATTCATTGCTATACATTGCTAAGCACCCGAGGCATTATCACTCAAAACTATGTCTCCCATCATGCCCTGTTCCTGGTCCTCAGGGGCCGTGAAGTACCTGGAGTGCTCTGCACTGACCCAGCGAGGCCTGAAGACGGTATTTGACGAGGCCATCCGAGCCGTGCTCTGCCCTCCACCGGTGAAGAAGAGGGGGAAGAGGTGCACCATGTTCTGAGGAAGATTCACTACTATAACACTACACCACATCACCATGAACAACAACCACTACTTCTCTGAGAGTCTGAGAGAAAATTAGCGAGAGTGAGTGTGCACTGCTGAGGTTGCATTCTTTATATTGATGTTTTTTCAAAGTGATATTGGCAACAAGACCAATATTTAATCTGATTTTTTACCATTACTGAATAGTTCATAGGTTCTGAAGACACTGACTGTCCACCTACTTTGTACTCATAGAGCCACATCAAGCTGCCATGAGGGCTGACACAGGTTTCTATTATCGTCTCCATCCTGTAACATCTCTTCGTTCTCAGCCATGCTAGCTTGACTTACTGCAGTATTGACTAGATAGAAAGTGAACTATAAAAACCTTCAGGTCCAAAGTTACCCTCAGCTTCTGATCTAAGATCAGCATATGGAAATAAAATATAAATAAATTAAATGAATTTCAGAGATTGAGCACGAGTCTAAATCAGAGATATAATGTGGTTCCTCTTTGAGAAATGAGAACAAAATTACGATACAGCCTCAGTTGTTTTGTAGTTTCATCCATCATTTCTGTTGGTTATAACACATCTGTAGGAAGCAAAGCTCCTTTTAGTCAAAGTTAAAGGGTAGTTTTCTTACCTGATGGCTGGAGGCACTGTCTTGATGAGGATCTCTGTCAACATCTCATGTCAAGACCCTCACTATTTCAGTTTTGTGATAATGTGGCTAAAGCCAACAGTAACAGTGATGTCACTGCTCATGTCTCTTACCTTATAAGACATTTGCAGATTTTAGTGCTGATAGGGATGATGGACAAAATTCAAACACATATCTCTCAAAGGATTATAAGAAGACACCTGGCAGAATACAGATATAGCAAGAAAAACTAAGAGAAGCAGAGAACTTTCTTTATTTTTGGTTTTTCTATTTTAGCCTCACACAAATTAGTCTTATCACATGTATTGAATTAGTTTTACTGAAGCTGCTACCACTAGAGACTCAGAAATGTGAAGTAAAAACCTTTAAGGTCACAAGGTCAAGAATTAATATTCAAGCTCGAACATTAACAGTAGTATGATGAAACAATCTCATCTTGAGTCCACTCACTGTCTTTTTAACTGCATGTCATGGTCTTCATCAGCGAGCTAGTGGATGATGAAGACTTCCCTCAGTCGTCCTCGCTAACGAAGCCTGTGAGATGTGGCTGAATCCGAATTGTTTTTGTTTAATTGCCTGAAATGGTTCGTCTAGTCTGGAATCTTTAACACTTGTGTTCATACTTTGGACAAAATGTGATCTTAGCCAAGTGTCTTGGGGTAACTTTCTCTAACTGTGAACATGTGACAGATGAGCATGCCAAACACGGGGGCTGTACAACCTTACTGCCTGAGTTCTGCCTCTAGGGGGGGCGGGGGGTACAGGAGCTTGCATGGGTCTTAAAATATTTCTGTCTTAATTTATCCCATTGTTTAGATCTTGTCTCCGTTCCTGTGTGTGTGTGTGTGCGCGTGTGTGTGTGTGTGTGTGCGTGGGTGTGTGCGTGCGTGTGTGTATGAGCACGTGTCGGTATCAGTGAGACAGTGTTGTTTGACAGTTTGGGATAGTGTATAAAAGACAGTATTGTTTTAAGCCAAGTTTTTAGTGTCCAGTTTTTTGGTACTATTTCATATTGTATTGTAGAAAAACACAAGACTTTTCAACACTCTGTGGACATAAAGAAAGAGAAAATGGGTATCAGTGACATCTAGTGATGTACAGAATAATCCTTAGAAAAGGAATGCGTTATGAATATCTATCTACATGTACCTGAATATTTAGCTTTTAAAATTCAAACTAAAGGGATTATAGTTGCTCATGTCGAAGTTAGAAGTGTTGCTAACAGTGTACAATAAAGGAGCCAATCTTTGTGGAGTTTGTCCTTGTGGCAAACGGTGCAGATTGCTCCTTTATGACATGCATTTCTGTATGGTTGCAGACCTGCGGTGTGTCAGTCTCCTCCGTGTGGGGGGGGCGGGGCAGTGCGGTCCACTCTGTCACGCTGTCTGTTGGTTGGCATAGCAAAAAAAAAAAAAAAAAAGTGTGTGGTTGAATCATGTCGCGTGGTCCTGCCTAGCTGAGGTGTCAAAACGTAGCTGAGAAACACAGCAAAAAACTCTAATCTACTATTGCATGGAAGTTCTCTGGTTATTTGACCCACTGTAATTCTTAGGAGAGGTTGTATGATGAAATGCATTGGTCATGTACGTATGTAATGTAAGATGACTTGTATACTTGTTTTAACTGTTTGTCTTATTTTTTATTCACGTTTGTGTGGTGAGATATTTCAATTTTTTGTATACTAAATACAAATGTATATGTAAAGCACTCTGCTCTGCTTCTTTCTCTTTGTTCCACAACAACCACAGGACGAGGAAGTGCCTCTGTGGACACAGTCACATATCAGTCAAATTACTAGTCATTAAAGAAATATGCAAAGTAGGACTGAAGTGTATTCTAGAGACTTTACCCCATTTTAACACATATCCAGCACATTCATCTCCTGTTGCACCATATCCCAAAGGTGGTCTACGGGATCCAGGTCTGGAGAAAGAACTGAACTAACAGGTTCACTAGTTTGAGAAAACTTCAACTTCATGACATGGAGCATTATCTTGCAGGAAGTAGCTGTTTGAAGATGGTAAACTGGCTGGTCATAGCAGAAACAGTCAGACACACTGTAGCATCAAACCAGGACTGATTGGTATCGAGGCCCAAAGTGAAACAAGAAAACATTGTCCACACCAAAATATTACACCCTGTTTACTGTCTCATACTCACAGAAACACAAACCACATCAAAACTCTTTATAGTTGTATTTATTCAGTGGATAAAGTGTGAGACAGTGAGGTGATGTAGATGATAGATAGATGATAGATGATATATTAAGACAACAGAGTCACGACAGACACTGGTCAGATGTATCAACATTGATTTGCTCTAATCTGATGCTGGTTCTGTCAGAAAATAAAATTTATAAAATACTGTTCACCATGTGCTCCACTTCTGCACACAAACACCTGGTAACATTTAGTTTAAACATTTGCCGACAAACTGATTAGATTGGAATATTGATTCCCGTCCCGTTGCACTGAATTGTGAAAACCCACGAGTCTGAAAACTGAACAAAGAACTTTTCTAGACCTGACTGCAGAGAATGTGGACACAATTCTTGGATATGTTGGATAAGCACTTCTATCCAAAGTCACAAAAACGCATTAAGACTGCGTTGGGCAGACAAAGCAGGGACAGCTGCTCCATTGTTCCACATCCAGGATGGAATCCACATTCCTGAATCTGAATCAACTATCAGGGTTCTCTTCAGCTCCCTGGTATGAACCCTGTGAGGAGGCTGAGCAGCCGATCACACGCTGGAGTGAACGAGATAAATGTCATCACAACATTCAACGTCACGGGAAACGAGAGATTATCATCATTATGACAGTGAGTCTAATAATGTGTATTAAACGGGGCAACACACGTTCACAAATTATCACAACACAACAGAAACAACTTGCCACAGACTGATCATGTGCAGCGTCCTGTTGTAGTCTACAGTACATATGTGCAGCTGCTGTGTCTGACCTGCAAACGATCCAGTGGAATATGAGACGTCATGGTCCTGGCTTTTTCTGGGTCACTCCAGCCCAGATGACCCATGTCAGTCATCACCACGGTGGGGTTCACAGAATTAACACGAATCTGAACACAACATGACATGACACAACACAACACAACACATGCACTGCAGGTAAAACACCTCCAACATTCAGTCAGTCTCGACACTTTACTGGTCAGAAATGCATGTAATTTACATGATGATATATATCTAGTATTTTGTGAAATTATGACTCAGTGTGTGCCGGCCTGCAGCTCATGGTTCAGTCCTCTACATGTGTTGCTGGGACACAGATTCAGCACAGCAGCAATTTAAGATTCATCTGCTGCTTTGTTATCAGCCAGTGAATGAACAACACCATCTCTCATACTGTCCAATCTTAATCACTCTTAAAATGTGCAGCGTCACTTTGACTAAAACACTACATGTAAAGTGCTGTGAGGACAAATATATTTGTACATCTGTTAATATAAAATATTAACAGATCACAGGTTAAAGAAATGCTCTGTTTTATCACCATGTGTAACTACATATGGTCGGACTGAAGCTGGACCTGGTGATGGTACCTGGTGTGGTCTGAGCTCCAGAGCCATCACTTTAGTCAGCATGTCCAGGGCTGCTTTACTGGAACCTAAACCAGAGACAGAAACAGTTTTAGTTACCATCTTTCCACAAACTGAAATCAGTGTGTGTTCAGTGTGACCGGATACAAGACCAGCAGCCTGGCACATGAGTGTTGGTTGTGTGTTTCTCACAGTAGACAGCGTGGTCTCTGAGGGCACACTGTGAGGCCTGGCTGGACACTTTCACAATGGAGCCTCCTGATCCTCTGGTCTTCATACCACGAGCCACGATCTGCTTACAGAGACAGACGTTGTTGTTTGGTTCAGTAGGAACAGTTTGATTTAACAGATATTTGAATTTCAATTAAAACCCTCACAGTTGGAACGTAACTATTTCAGTTTATTTCAGCTTTATTGTATATATTTTACCTGTGTTTACTGTTCTGAAGTGTAATATTCTAGATTTGTGATGGAGCTGAGATCATCAGAAGAGCACGGTGCTCAAGAAAATTTGATATTCTACATGATGTTGAGGAGTGTTGTTTTCAAAGTCTGACAAACTAATTTAAGTATAAAATGGATGATAGTCAGGGCACCTGGACAGCTGAATGTTTATGACACCATGTTGACATATATGTGCCATGCAGCTGTTCACCGGTTTAAATCCCTTTTGAGTCGAGCTTTCTGATGTGTTTTTCCTCCACTCCCCTCCCAATTTTACATCTCCCTTCACTGGCAAAAATGCTCCAAAAAATAATATTTTAAAACAGATGATTATCTGTCTGTGCAGATCAAAGAAATTAACGGAGATTAAAGGAAAAAGTGGAAAAAACTTGATTTGTTAATTTGTAAACCAGCATCAGATTAGAACAAATCAATGTTGAAACATCTGACCAGTGCCTGTCGTGACTCAGTCGTGAGTCACGACTTGATGAAGAGGATGATGGGGAGAGACAACAGTAAGTATGGAGGAGGAAAAAACACAATCTGAGATGATAATGAGTGAAGAGATGGACTGAGTCGTGCGTCCTAATCTAACCAGAACTGCAGACCAAGTCTGACACAGCTCTCTGAAGTTATGAGGACCAGGAAACAACTATGTGGTCCTCACAACTATAGACACACACACAAACAAACATGCGCGCACACACACACACACACACACACACACACACATTCCACACAATTCTCAGGCCTCCATTGACAAAGGATGTTTTATTCCTCTTTCCCACTGTGTGAGAACCAGCTACTGAATATGCCGTCAGCCATTTTCACATTTTATATTTGATATGATTTCAGTTACCCCAGTGTTTGCTGTGTGGATGTCACCATGAACAAGTCATGATGCTGTTTTGTTACAGCTCATGTGAGAACATTTTATTCATCACATCACAGTTTCACATTTCTGACACCACTGCTAAAAATGTCACAAGATCTCATCTGAAATTCTTTTTTACACTTTGTCTCATGCATCATTTATACATTTCTCATTCAACTGAACAAATTAGGTGTCTGTGTTGGATACTGAAGTCTTGTACACATCTGTAAGAATGTTTCTTCTATTCTACAAATGTATATATAAATATGTTTGGTCAAAACTTTAAAAGATTTAAAGGATTCTGCATGTTCTAAATCCTCACTAGTGTGCAGAAAGCTTTGAAAGACCATGTGTTTGTTGTGGTTTTTGTTGTCATTTTATGTCTTTATATATTTATTATGTTTTGTGCGTACAGTATAGCAATATAGCCAAGTCTGTGTGGTAAAAAGAGACAATAAAGTTGAAGTTTAAGTCACATAATATTAATGAATTATATACAGTGTAGATTTGAAAATCTACACTGTGTAGACCATTGAAATGTGCTGAGTTCTGCTGCTGTACTGTGATTATTTATGCAGACGGATGGAGACAGTATGAGCACTAACAACTGCTGCTGTCTATGTGACAGCAGCTCATGTGTCTCCAGACCTCAGCGCTGTCTCTCCTGCAGCTGCAGCCGCGTCCTCACAGTGCTGCACCACAGAAACATCCTCACCACTGGAGAACATTTAACAAGAGACGTTCTACAAATTCACATGTTCTCTCTGAAATGTGCAGCTTTTCAAAGAACTGATTCATTTGTGCGTCTGTTCATAAGTAGAGTAGTAGACAGTAGGAGTCCCTTTCATGGACGCTGTCCACTGAGCTCACACACACATTTCAACAAGCCCAGATCACTTGTTTGTGTTATTTTCTTCATTTCATGACCTCACCACCAGGTGTCGCTAATTAGTTTGTCTAGAACCTTTTGCTCAAACTCTACACATGGATGAGCAGATGTGTAGAAACAGAGTACTTTTTTCTCTACTTTTACTTTCTTTTTTGTTTGTTTGTTTGTTTGTTTTTGTAAATCCAAATGTCAAATGTGTAAAGAAGCACAGTTCAGCCCTGTTTATACAAATTGGTCTCATGCAGCTGGTTTTGTCTTTTTTTCATTCAGACTTTGTAGACTCTAAAGTAGCCTACTAAAGAAGATAAAATAATTGGTAGTATAGTAAATAAAACATAAGAGGGGCCACCTGAACCTTCCCTGTCTTTAAACAGATGCTGTGTAACATTTACTCCCACCTAGTGGTGACTAACTGAATAGTATTATTTAGCCCCCTTCTTGTCAAAGTGTGCATTTCCTTCTATGGTTGCTCAGAAATCAACAAGTTATCCTTTTATTTGGAAAAAGCAACAAGGGTTACACCTGCTCATATGTGTGTAAGGAATTCAGTATATATATATATATATATCAAATTCAAAACCTAGAATATTTTAACTTGTTGATGAAGTAATTGAAGTAATTACTAATTAATGGGGTCATAGTTGTGTTAGTGACAATCTAAAAAATTACACAATGTGGCTTTATAAAAGGAAAACTTGTTTCAAACACTTGTAACCACACCCTCATTCTTTCTGTCATTAACCAACGTTCAGGACCACAGCTGAGGGTCAGAACAGAGACCAACTGGTAAATCAGCTCAGCCCCTCTTCTGTCGGTCGTGTTGATTCTTATGTCTTTGGTTCAAACATGATTTTGTTGAATGTAAATGTGGATTTTTACTTCTGTTTTGAAGACTGAGCGCACCTTGTCATTCAAGCTGTCAATCAAACTACAGCTCAGAGGAAATACACACATTTCTCTATTTGGTTCAGTAAATATTAACTGATGCTTACTGGAAATTTTCTGCATGTTTAACAAACACTGTACCAGCTCTCTCTCTGTGTATGTGTGTGTGTGTTGGCAGTTGAACAGTGAGGTGCTTGATTCAATCAAGGTTGGTTTGGGAATTTGGGAGGGTCAGTGCCCACACACACACACACACACACACACAGTCCTGACTTTAGTCTAAACATGTTGGACATGTTGGATCTGTTTTAAAAGGACCAAGTGACCATTCCTCCTCTGAACAGAGGACAGTACTGAGAAATGAGTTCTCCAGCACCTGTGCAGCCGGTTACAGACGCTGCTGCTTGTTTTTCTTCCCTTCAGGCGACCTGGTCCACATGTATCATAAAGTCTAATTCAGTCCAACATCACCTGCAGTGGATCTTGGGATATGTTGGACTGTGAAGGATACAACTGTTGGAGCCTTTTGTGGCTCAGGAAATGAAGGTTGACTTAGTCTGTTGTGTTTGAAGGAGCCTTGACACATGTGACAAATTTGGCTGACAGAATACAGCCCCTCAAAGTTCACAGCTGAGAACTGAAACACACCTTGTGTTTTCTAACTTCAACTTGTTTCTTCTTTATTTCGTCCTGAACTTGAGGTGAGCTGGGTTAGCTGGTAAATGGGTTGACATCAGTAACATTTATGATACAAGTCTCTTCTTAACTAAATGTTTAAATTGAATGCATTTTTATTTAACATTTCTGAAATAGTGACTGTTGCAGTTTACTGATTGATTGATAAATTCACAGATAAAATGAAAATGTGCATCCCTGTAGTAAATTCTCCATGGTGGTCACCATCAGGCTGGGTGAAGGGGATAGTTGCGCACTTGGTCTCTCGCCTTTTTATAGTTAAGTTTCTTTCAGTCCGAGTGAGGACTCAGAAGTTTCACGCGGAAACTGAACCACTGTGACACTGGACAGGACCCGGACCTCAGTCTGATCCCCGTTCCAGTGGAGTTTCTGCTTGGGATGAGCGGCACGGAGGCGGACTTTGCGCGGTTGCTGCGGCTGAAGGATGAGCGGATCGAGCAGATGGAGCAGAAGCTGCGGGGAAAAGAAGAGGAGGCGGTGGAGCTGCGGAGGAAGCTGCACATGTGTGAGTCGGTGCTGCGGGGCCACGGCCTGTGCAACCCGGACCGCTGGCCGCGCGGCCGTCGTATCCGGCGCGCGGCCGGGGTGTCCGCCGAGCCCGCGGAGGAGGAGACGGAGCTGCGGAGGTTCTCCAAGACGCAAAGGTGAAGTGACACACGCAGACACGACTTCTTGTCCCACATCACTGCAAACACGACAGATGTTCGATAGATGACTCTAACACACTAAACAGGAAACGCAGAAAATAAAAGTTTAACGTTTAGATTTCACTTAGGCTGTTTTCTGAGACTTATACTCTGAAAGTGTTAACTTAAAAATCAATCAAGTATTTTAAAATACCTATTAAAACGCACACATGAATCGCTTTAGGACGATGATGGTGCTTTGATGATGATGATAATGTTGATGGTGGTGGTGGTATAGAAAGGCTGCATGTGAAGTAACGTGTAACGTTTAATACTTTATATAAAGTCTTTGTCAACAGTATGTGGACAGGCAGCCTACTTCTGTTAGACAGTGAGTCCTAGTGAAACACGCTGTTACAGGCGCGTCTCAGGTGATGTCCTTGTACCACGTTCGGGTTGTTGTTGTCATTGTGCGCCTACATTATGACATTATGAGTCACGAGAATGAATGGAAACAGAGGGAAGACACTCCTCTGTGAGACTACATTTTATTGAAGCCTCTCCAGACTTTTTATTTCCATGACAGTGCTGTGAGTTGTAATGACAGGGGTCTTCCGGCAGAGGTCGCCACAGGACAGCATCAGTTGAGACGATAATCACTTTAGATCGATTAGAATGACGAATAAAACATGAACCAGGTCACGGTCTCAACTAGACGGGTTTTTAATAATCAGGTCAGATTCAGTTCTCCATCCGTCCAGTTTCAGCCTGTGATTCAGGTCTCTGATCCAGGGCTTAGGTTCAGGTGTCCAGAGACATCTGCCCACACTGCTCCTGCTCGACGATCCTGAGTCGTTCACAGACTAGATGTGTTCTGGATCTACCCAATGGTCTCCTACCATCAGTGGGAGTCCTGCCCAGATGAACTACCTCAACTGGCTTCCGAGGTCGTTAGAGAGCAGCAGATCTTGATCGACTGATAAGAAAGAAGAAAAAGAAAAACCGGACTGGATTGTGGTTCATCCGTATTAGATGATTTCGATCAGGGTCAGTCAGATCAGGAGCTGGTGTTCCAGCTGTGTTTGGTGTGAGATCACTGCTGCTGGCCAACAGCAACACAGACACCAGAAGTATTTCAGATCAGCTTCTGCTCTGGCTCCGCGTCCCTGTGATGTAGCCTATTGGGTACCGGGACCAGAGAGCCATGTTGGCCATTTCAGACGTGCGCCGGGGGTGGTGGTTAAATCTTCAGCCTGGTTCCGCAGGATCCGGTCCTGACGCACAGATCACTGACTGATTTGAGTTTTACTCAGCGCTTAAAAACCAGTACGGAGACATACGAAATGAGTGGACAGAGTGGACTCCTGTTACATGATGAGGAGCAGGACACAAAGCAACTTTCAGTCTCAACTTCACTTCTCTGCTGCGCGCAAAACTCATAAAACTAATTAAGCTGATTAAACCGAGCCAGATCACCCCCCCCCACCACCCCCCACACACACACACACACACACACACACACACACACACACACACACACACACACACACACACACACACACACACACACACCGCCCCCGCATAATTTCATTCATCCCCGCTGATGTGCAGCAACTCTCCTCCTCCCGCCCACTCTCCCTCCAACTCACGCATCGCAGAGGACGAACTCTCCTGTGGCTTCACGTTGGTTTCAGAGTAGAACGATTCAGTCCCACCGTCTGGACCAAACCGGGGACAAGGACAGAGAAGTATCTCTGTCTTCTGCCGCTGTTTGCGCTGATTTCTTTCTTTCTTTCTTTTTTTTTTTCTTTTTTACAACAAATCACGCAGCGTCTTCCTTCACTTTTACTCCGCACTCCGCTGCTTTGCGGGGTTTAAAGTCACTGTCTGGGTTATTTCTGCTACAAATCACAGCGCACTTGGATTTAATATGAGAATTAAACTTCTGTGAAACTGATATTTTACTTCTGCACGTTTTAAGGAATCCACAACTCTGCTGCACGGATCAGTCCCCTGCCTGTCAGTCCACACTTCTTTTATTTTTCTCCGTGAACCCTGCAACCTGTGTATGTGTTTTCAATCTTTATTTTCCGGAGCTGGAGCAGGAACCCTGATTTCCACTGGTTTTCCAGTTGGAGCCCAAGAACAAGAACATTTTAGCCCTAAAAGAAATGTTGTCATCTCTCAGTAGAAACAACAGTCCTTGGAGGAGGAAACCTTGAAACCTCTTACATTTATTGACTACCTTAGAAGAGTCACTGAAACGGAAAAATTAATAAATGGATCTTGAGGAACCAAACCCCAAACTCTAAAGTGCATTGAGTAACGCCAAAGGACCCTGGAGACCCTGAAAGCCCTTAGGAAATACAGTAGAATACCTTAACAAAGTATTTCACTTTTAGGAATTGTACTAGGACCCTTGGGATCCAGAGGAAATCTGGCGCTGGGAGTGGAACCCTCCCGCCCTTCCAAAAAACACTGTAAACCCATCAGGGCTCCATCCCCAGCCCCTCCACAGGAACAATGGGGACCCTGCGGGACCTGCAGTACGCCCTCCAGGAGAAGATTGAAGAGCTACGGCAGCGAGATGCCCTGATTGATGAGCTGGAGTTGGAGCTGGATCAGAAGGATGAACTGATCCAGCGGCTGCAGAATGAGCTGGACAAGTATCGTTCAGTGATCCTGCCTGCCACTGCCCAGCAGGTCCAGGCCCAACAGCAGAGCCTTGTCCTGCAGCCGGACCAGCACCGCAGCAAGAGGCAGGCCATCTCTGCAGAGCCAACCGCCTGTGATATCAGTGCCCTCAGTCATGTCACCCTGCCCTTCTACCCTAAGAGCCCAGAGTAAGTGTGTGGTTAAAATGTAGTTTCTTTTTTAAAGAATCTGATCATGATACAAGTCTTTTAACATGGCGTTTCTGCTCAGCCTGATACTTCAGTTCCTTTAACTCACTGTGAAATAGCACAGATGTAGATATTATGTAGACCAGATCTTACACTTTTATCAGTTTCATAATGGTCTTAAATCTATGAGCTTAAAATAATGATTTTATGAATGAATGACTCACTCTGGACTTTTTCTTATGCACAAGATGGGCATAAGAAACCACATGTTTTTCATGTAGGTAACCACCATGTTGGATTGGAGGCTGGTATCACAAAATGACCACAAAAGGTCAAAGATAGAACATCAGCTGTTTCTGATGGACATTGAGACGTAAACCATGAAGTTTGTTTGTATTTGTTGTAGGGACAACGTGAGCTGTTTGCTCAAGCTAATCCTTTGCTTATTATCAATGGACAGAGCAACTTCTCTGGTTTCCTAGGATACCCAACATGGCAGATCCTAAGTCTGACTGACTCATTGAAATCATTGTTCCATACAATGATGATCCACTCAGTGTCATTTGAGTGACAAGGCATTTTCTTTCAGAAACATTAGAACAAACAGATACTGCTGCATTTGATCTGCTGCATATCTCTGCTGCTGTTCTGCTGGACCTGGTTTGAGGTCTGACAGGGGTCAGCCCCAAAAACCTGCTGAATCTGGATTCACTCCCTGTTTGAGATTAAGGCCCTTCTCTGTCTGACATCATGATGTTTTATGTTCTTTCAGCTGAGACACTCCATAAACATACATCAAAGATCCAGCTGAATCTCCCTGTAACAGAAAAAAACCATGGTACTACTGTAGCGATGATGATTGAACTTCTGGTGTGATGCCAGTCACACACAACCTCCAGTTTGTCACAGGTTAGACTCTGGAACAGACATCAAACTCTTAGTGAGTCAGGTCTGGATACCCATTAGACTTTGCCCAGGAAAATCTGTCTGTTGTGGTGAAAGTGTTTGAAAGGTCTGCTGAATTGGAGGTGATTAAAGGGTTGGTGTCAGTTCATCAGCCCACACGAGGAGTTTTCTGTTTTCTCTGTAATGATCTTACATCAGCACTCTGCTTTCAACAGAGGAGAGAAATTGCATTTAAAAAGCCAGTCTGACATGAATTGGATTTTTGTGGAGGGTTTAATGTTAGATAATGGCCACCTGCATCATATGTCTTCTGTTAACTGATGAACTGTAACTTTCCATAACGTGACAGTTCAACACATTGCTCATTACAGACTAAACACTGTGGTAATGAACAATTGTAAAAGCACATGTGGGAAGTGAGCCACCTGTTGCTATTAGTAAAGGTGGTGGTGATCTCTCCACATGAGCTCCATCATCCGGATTAACTACTTTTCAGGTTGATCCAACAGACATTCCTGTGAACATTTTCCTGTCACGTTCTTGGCTCTTTACCGTCTGGAAATGCTCAACATATGTGTGTCACTGATGTGACTTCATGTGGAGTTATATTTTCTTTTATTCAGTGTATTTTTTATTATTCTGTATTCAAAATACTTCAGTGTATGCAGTTATGCTAAGTAAAAACTGTGCCTGTTGGTTTTGGCCACCGTTAAAGGTCAACTGACTGCAAACCTCAACCATCAAGCAAGTGAAGTGATAATGTTTGTATTCCATGTGATGATGTTTATAGTGATGACAGTGATGTGGCAATTTCGCTCAAAACTAGCGGTAGCGGTCTTGTTTCTACTTGGCGTGACTTTTAAAATTACACTTCTACTCATATCGATGATTAAATCAGTGCAGCTTTAAGTGCAGCTTCATGTGTATTATCCCTGTGCTTCCACCCATCTCTCAGAGCTCAGTAGAATATAATGTGCTTTTTCTTTCTGTCTGTACAATAACAACCACTGTGTTGGTTCTCTGTGTGGTCCTCCCACACACACACGCAGAGGCAGCTGACAGGGTTTCATTTACTATCCCACCACTTCTGGCTGTCAGCGCCCTGCAGCTCGCCTGCGTATTTTAAAACACAAAAAGAGTATTAGAGTAGAGTGATGTGTGGGCCGTGAACTCCCACCAGCTCTCATGCTGTCTTCAGCATTTTCAGCTCATCAGAGCAGACGAGTTAATGATTGGCTGAAACCCAACTGTTACAGATCTGCTACTGAGACGTGGCTTTTATTTTGAAAGGTCTGACTGTCTCCATCCACATACATCTTTATTGTCTTCATCATGATGCTGCACATGCACGACAAAACGTTTGTCCTTTGTTTTCACTGCTTCACTGTTAGCATTTGTACAGAAAGAGAGAACACTTTGTTTTTCTACTTCTCTTCAAAAAAAAAAAAAAAAAGAAGTCTCAGAGCTTCAGTACCACAGGTCCACACTGGGACCTGAATCTATCAGTCCCCCAGTTGAGTTTCCAGTCTTGGTTCTTGGCTCTAGTCTACTGTCGCTGGTCTCAGACCTGGTGACATCCAGGATATCCACGAGTCCTTCTGAGCTTCTGGAACCTGCAAATAAAATGAGACTGGGGTTTTAGTTGAAGGCTAGGGCGGTAGATATCATGCTTATGTCATATTTGTGTCTTTACGTTCAAATGTGATTAACAGGAAGGAAATGTCTCTGTCTCTGTTTTGGTGTTCATGTGTGGCAGCAGCTGCAGAGAAACCACGTCATTATACACAGTAAATGAGAATTGACATTAATTTAAAGACAATGGTGAGACGGTTTTACATTTAACGTGGGGTGTTTAGTCGGTCTAGGAAATACAATAGCAGATTGAATTTACACTTCAGCTGAATTTACACTTTACAGCTACAGCTTTATCGTTATCTTTTTAATTAATTTGTTAATTCATCCAAAAATGTGCGTTTGTCTCATCACATGGAGCCGTTGTGCTGTGGTGTTTGGCTTTTAGGTCAGTCTGTATGATTCCTGTGAATATTTTGTCTCCCTCAAAGATTCATATGTTTTTGGTGGGCAAAAGTTAAAGGTCACTGTGGTCTCATAAAGCAGGTCTTTGGCTTCGTGAACAATATCTCAAGACTCCATCCATCTTCAGTAGAGCTGTGCAATTAACTGAATTTTGATCGTGATTCCAATTTTTGGGTCAAATGATCTCCAAACTAATACAATCGAGTTGAAACGATTTACTTTTCTAAAAGAGATGCACATGCACAATTCAATCCATCCCCCGAAGCATTCAACGCCGCTCTGCAGACTTGCACTCATCAAGGGCTCCATATGCTTCTCCAACTCCATCTCTGCATGGTTACGTAGTTGACAGGTCAGGCACAATTTTGTTGCTGGGAATGTGTGCACATCCCTGCCTGGCAGGGAGCGAACTGCACAATGACTCACTTTAAACATTTCAGTGTTTCCCATACATAGGCCAATGCGGGGCAGGTCACCATACAATCATCACCCGCTTCCAAATTGATTCTGTGTTTTTTTTCCCCTGACACGATTTTGAAATAACTGATCGTTCCCTTCATTCAACTCCCCTCAACTCTCTCTTTCCCTCCGAAGCAGCTTTAAATTAGTTACAAAATGACAACGATGTCACCTATGACTGACTGCTACGATGAGTTTAAGACTATCAGAAACATGTAGTTTGTTGTCCTAAATTTACCAAAAATCTGATTTCATGTAAAACCGTTGGGATAAATAATTCCATAGAGAAAGGAAATATTTAGCAACGTTTTCCTTAATCTTTGACGTTAACTAGCATATTCAATATTTAGCTTGTTAATTATCTGGTCCTTTTAAAACTCGTCTCTTGAAACAAATCATAAAAATAGGATTCCTGTACATGTCAGAGTCTCATTCCAAGCCAATGCAGGGGAGTTCATATTGGCTGTGTGAGAGCATAATAGCCGGAAAGACAAACTAAATACCCAATAGAAGTAGCCTGTATAACATAGGTACAGTATAAATATTACAGTAGCTATGACAACCCAAACAGCAAAAATAATCATTTGAATAATCGTGATTTCAATATTGACCAAAATAATCATGATTTTGATTTTTTTCATAATTGATCAGCCCTAATCTCGAGGCAATCATTTTGAAACAGACTCACTCAGACCCAGAGATAAACTAATATCTCTTTGAGGATCAGTGATGTTGACCACACCTACTGGCCAGTCTGGAGTCCTGGCCAAGGACTGATAGACAACCATTCATTCTCACATCCAGTCTAACAGGTGACCTGTAACATTTGGACATGTTTGGACTTTTTGCTGTGAGGCGAGCATGTTAACCTCTGTGCCACAGATCCGTCTCGTGATGACTGATCTAGGATCGATAAATAGAGACAGACATTTGTCTCAGGCTCCTTTTTCCTGAGCAAGACAGCGACCAATAAGACATTTTAACAGGACATCTGTTTGCTCAATTAAGCCTTGTTAAGTTGTTAAGTTGCTGTCTCTTGTCTGTGCATTGGCTTTGTTAATTTGCTACTGAATTGACTTGTGATGACTTCCCCTCTCTCCTCTTCTCAGGTCAAAGGAGCTGATAAAGGAGGCCATCTTGGACAACGACTTCATGAAGAACCTGGAGCTATCTCAGATCCAGGAGATTGTGGACTGCATGTACCCGGTGGATTATGGGAAGGACTCCTGCATCATCAAAGAGGGTGACGTGGGTTCTTTGGTCTTTGTGATGGAAGGTGAGGAGAATATCTTATGTGGTCTCCATGTGTGTTGCAGTCACTCATTCAGTTGTTGTTGAGACATGTCCTGATCAGTTTTAAATCCAGATTTATTATTGCTGCAACAAATATCTCTGTTGTGAAGAGGCTTTGACTTGGGCCTGTCAAAATTTTCTTGGATGACTCTGATTGACATTTTTTATTTCAATGTGTTTTGGTTGTGTGGGGTTCTGATGTTGAGATTTTCTTAATTTATTTGAAATGAAGACACTTAGTATGAGTCAAGAGTCTTTTTGATTCT
The DNA here is from genome assembly GCA_016801845.1 of Polydactylus sextarius. Taxonomy (NCBI): domain Eukaryota; kingdom Metazoa; phylum Chordata; class Actinopteri; family Polynemidae; genus Polydactylus; species Polydactylus sextarius. The sequence goes on along the minus strand of CM028920.1, from coordinate 2,260,800 downwards.
CACTTTTCAACATCTAGATAGATTTATTTAACCAAATCTAAATGACCAGTGATGAAAATATGAAAAGGTCTTGCTGTTAAAATGAAACAAAGCAGCTGAGTGACCAGGAACCTGAAGCACTGCCTTTTCACTTTAATGAGAAGCAGGCTAAAGTTTTCTAGAAGCTCTGGGCTTCCTGACATTTACAGCTGAAAAGTGTCTGAAGTTGCTCCAGAAGTTTCCTGGAGCTCACTTTGACCTTTAGGCTGCAGGATTTCTCAGGTGCTGGTCGCCTTCCTGGAATGTGTCAGACCTTGGTGGCGTGTGTTGCGTAATACGTTAGAATGCCCAAATGCTGCTGAACGTTCATCTCCATTCAGACACTGATCTTTGCTGTCTGCTCTACCTTGACTTCCTCAGATTGAGATTTCAGATTTCAGATTTGTTGAGAGATGAAAATTGCAGCGAGCATTCAGCTGTGATGAGCTGAGTGAAAACACCAAACACAAGTGTTGTGGATGAATTAGACAGTTAGTAAACAGCTGTCTCTTGTAATGAATGTGTTGAATGTTGAAGAAAAAATCCATCTTATCATCTGGTCTAGGGTTTAACACTTGTCAGCTCCTTCTAGGAATCCCCAGTTGGGCATCCCCAGTTCTGGGTCCATCCTAGTGTCATAAGCCAGTTAGCCTAGTGTCCAATGCCAACAGCTCAACTCAGCTCTTTCCTTGAGAATCACCACCATGGTGGCGTTTGTGTGTCCCACTAATACTGAGAGGTGAGTTCCTTGGGGCATTGGACCCTGGTAGGTTCTCTCATGAAAACTGGTCGCAGGGGAAGGGCCAGACTCAGAGTGATTCACATAATCATCTTAGTCAGACCAGAGAAACTGGGGCCTCTTTCTGAAGCCAGATTTGGGCCACGAGTGGGGTTCTCCACCCTCTGTTGGGGGTTGTAAACATAGTAAATGTTCTACTTTAGCAGTGCACATTTCTAACATTCTAATGTGTGTAATCTAATGTTAAATAATGGAGGAGAATCAGTTTGTGTTTTCATGTGTTGCTTTAAAACTGTTTAAGTCTGTCCTCTGATATAGCTATGAATAGCTGCGTTTGAGGTTATTGTGTTATATAAGAAGTCTGTTTAGAAACGTGATCCTCCCACTTACATCACAGGTTGATGTTGGTGTGTTTGGATCGAGGTTAGGTTTTACTTTTTCCTTAGAGTTTTACGTTATATGAGGAGGGGTGGGGGGTTCACAAGCCCCCTCAGATGTGTCAGCACTCACTGTCACGCTACATATTTCAGGAGATGTTTTAATCTTTTGTCTCTGTGATCCTGGACTCACAGTGGCTCGACAACAATTCTCCAGATGGCCAATCCCCTGTGTCAGTGGGCGGCAGCGAGCAGCGTGAAGCAACTGATGACATTTATACCTAAGCAAAAGCTGCTGTGTGGAGTCACACACATGCTGAATTCATGTGCGAGTTTTCACAAAAACAGAAATATATTTTTGTCAAATGTTATGTAATAGGGGATCTGAGGTGATGCTGCCCTAAATATTACAGCAACACTAAATTTGGTAATTGTTGAAAGGATTTTGATATTGGTTTGTTCAGGTGAGGCTCATTGTGTTCGAGTGTGAGTGTGTTATGTGTGTGTCCACCTGGGAGTAAGTGGGTCAGTCTTAAAATAGATATTACAACATTACGCTCTCTCTAGTGGGCGAATGAGCTTCAGACTGAGCCTCTGAAAATAGAGAGAAAACAGAGTTTTTTAGAACTTGAGAATTACTTCAGGCAGCTCAACCTGAGTTGCCTGCTACGCTCACATGACATACGCCTCCAAATATTTGTCCTAAAAAAACATGGCATTCAGACACTGATTCGATGTTGATTACCATGACAACAGCAGAAGCTTCAAAGCTTCTAAGCTTGGAGGCGTTTGGGTCAGCCCCACCATCCATACCCCCCTGCCTCCAGCATGACAATGCTCCATATTACAGTTCCATATGTCAAACTGGTTTCATGAACACTGACGTTAGAGGCCTGCTCTGTCTCCATCTGGATTCAGTAGACCACCTTTGGGATATGGTAATGTTGAACACTGTGCTAAAATCATGTTAGTTCCTGGTGATCATAATTAGGAGATCACTGAGTGACTATCTTAGACTTGTTGTTTTGTTCATATGGAGCTGTGCATGTGAATGATGCAGCTGATTAGCTGCTGCCAACAATGGTCTGGTTACAAGGGACTAAACACTTTATCCTGCTGTGAAACGTTTATGAATAAATGACCTGGGATGTGACTGGACTCACTGAGACCTGATCCAGGATTTTGGGTGGGAGCAATGTTTTGTCCTCTCCCGAACAATCACAGGCCAGGAATGACCTTGCAGGCGACCAGTAACAGACGACTTTTGAGTAAACACAAAGATGTTTTGAAATTGCAAGTGAGATGGTTTATACTGCCTGATGTAATGGCTGTGTGTGTGTGTGTGTGTGTGTGTGTGTGTGTGGCTGTGTGTGGTTGCAGATGGCAGCTAAATATAACGACTTCTGTCGCAGGAAGAGGAAGTGATCCCTAAAAACAGACGATGAGAAAGATTGATAGATAGCGTGTGTGTGTGTGTGTGTGTGTGTGTGTGTGTGTGTGTGTGCGTGTGTGTGTGTGTGTGTGAGAGAGAGAGAGAGAAAGAGACACTCATTAATTCTGTGTTTGGAGGAAGAAACAGATGCAGCAGTTTTGTCTCATTATGTAAAAGGCAGGACACAGAGCTCTGGTGGAAGCTGTTGGCATGGTAACTTGTTAGATGACCATATTTAGCATTTGAAACATTACAGTTAGAAATTTGGAATTAATTTATAAAGGAATGAAGGAGTAAAGAGAGGGAAGGAAGGAAAACATGAGAGACACTTTACCAAGACTTCAGCTGCCTTAACTCAACTACCGACGTGTTAGATCAAAAAAAGATTTTAAGATCAAATGTTTCAAGAGTGCTTTCCTGAATTGTCGTTTTTATTGATTGATTGGCGGACAGTGAGTCTCATCAAACCTTTAAAAGGATTCATCCTGCAGATCAAACAATATTTGATGGATGGGGGAGTGTCTGGCAGTGTCAGAAGAATTTGTTGTGTCTCAGACACGATTGGTAGTCCATCTCAGTTTCACACTTTATTTGTCCCATGTCACATAATAGGTGTTAGACATCGTAGAAGATGAAAGGCGAACAATAAGAACAGCTGCTGCAGCTGTGTGCGTGTGTGTGTGTGTGTGTGCCATTACCCAATGATCATTACACCCTGCAATTACAGCAGCAGATACTGTGTGTTTATCTCAGCACTCAACATAACGATCAACACCATATGCTTGTGTGTGTGTGTGTGTGTGTGTGTGTGTGTGTGTGTGTGTGTAATTGGTAATTTCCAACAAGGTTATCAGTAATCCCGATGATGCCTGTTAAAGTCTCCGCTGAGTGTGTCTTTGTTTTTTGAAATATTTTTAAATTAAAGATTTAGAAAACACTGACGGCTTCCATTTCAAGCCCAGAGGCTGATTCTGTTAATACTGATCAGGGCATAAATAAGTAAATGCTACTGTGACAGCTCAGCTTTATTAATTGTCAGTTATCTTGGTTAAAGCTGCAGCAGAATACACTTGTTTGATTAGTTATAATTCCCTTGTTTAGAGACCTGAAGCTTCAGCTGCAGTGTCAACAATTGATCCTCTCTGAGCGACACAGAGCTCTGATGTCTGTTGCTGGGTCTCTGTCCTCTCAGGGCAATCATCAGTAACTAAACATTCATTAACCAGACTATTAAATCGCGGCCAGGAACAGATTGTGAATCTCTTCCTTTGTGACTTTCAAACACAAAGCAGAAAGGAGAAATCCTGGGTGAAAACAAACTGAAGTCAGTGTCTACAGCGTCTGTTCTGGAGGAGGTTCTCAAATCTGGAGCTTCCTTCCATCATCATCAGTGGTAATTATGCCCGCTCAAGTGGCAGTAAGTGAGTTGTACTGTAAATAATAGGGGTAAAAGAAAAATCAATACAGCATAGTGCAATACTATTTTATATAATGAAATAGGGAGAACCGATATAACATTTTATTGACACACAGATGTCAAGTCATTCCAGATAAGTTTTAAGTTTTCAACCAAAAATCTGCCTGCAGTTTTTTCCCATATCTTTGAATGTGCAGAAGATTATCAAGGAGCCAATCCGAGAAGGGGCTGGCCCTCTTTTCTGTTTCTCTGATTCTTCCTCACTCACGTGATGTGTTGAAAACTGCAACCTGTGAGTGGCTGCTTGACATGGAGCAACAAACAAAACGCATGCTGGACTATTTGTAACTCAAGATGAAAAGAAGTATTACTAGTTTTTTGTCACATATGTCATACGTCAAGATGGCATCAAACCAGAGCCAAAGTAGTGATGGGTCAGAGATGATAATACAATTCAACATTGCTTATAATAAGAACCAGCTTTCACTAAATCAAAGATAGATATGTTTTGTTTAAGAATTAGAAATTAAGTTTCTGCAAATTTGTGTTTGTGCTATAATTTAAATAAAGACAAACATTTTACCTGTTATTCTGCTTACAGCTTAAGGCCATGAAGGCAATATCACAATATAATCACAGCAGCACAATATTTTAAAAATTTCAGTAATATCATATAGTGACATAAGAATCGTGTTGATAATATCTGTGTGTGTTGCCATCTGTGTCTCAGATTTGCTGAATCTCCACCGAGACACGTTTTTAAGTGAACACCTTTAAGTGTTTGTCGTTTTGTCGTGTTTGTCGTGAGTCACAGCTGCTGTTGACGTGACACTGATCACTCTGACATTTTCTTGTCCCTGACATCTGAATCCATCTTTATCTATCTAGTCTGAAATGTCAGAAATGCTGATCTTCAAATGTCAAACACAGCCCGATATCTCAGATATACAGTTGATTGGTGACAGCACACCCGCATCAGAAACATTAGTTTATAATATCTGAGCTAACTGTGTATCGGAGATGTCAGGTCAGGTCGTGTTTGACATTTGAAGAAACGATCATTTCTGGTGCAGGTGTAGTTTTATTTGCCTTAACACAACAGAATAAGGTGTAATGGAAGTGTTACTTCACATACGCGATGTCAGTCCATCCAGAAAGTGTCAGGTGCCTTAACTAAAGTGGAAAAACAATCCATCAGAAATTCAACATAGCTGCATGTCATTTAAAAGTAGAAAGGACCCAGACGTGAACCCTGAGCAACATGAGAAAGTATGGACACAGCAAATGTGCAGATGGTTGATTACATGCTGGGCAGAGTGTCTTTTAAATTTTTATGCCAGATGTTGTGTTTACAGCCTCTTCTAGCTCAACTATCTTCTTGTATGTCTGTCTACCCACCTGAATCTCCCTCAGTTACTGCTGTCACTCAGAGCATCCATGGTGAAAAATAGTAGTTCATGGTCAGGATGATGGTGGATAGGTCAAATTGCTGTAGACTCAGGTAACAGGCAGTGAGTCAGGCAACTCTGATGTTGCCTTGCTAATAAAATACAATATAAATGATTGCCTTGTATGAACATGGTTACATTAAACACAACAGATATTTCAGCTCTTACTAATCACCAACTACGTAAGTCTCAAATTTATTATTATTAATAAATTTGAGACAAATTTATTATCTTTATTATTTGCATCACTGTAAAATCTCTGTACTCCACAGCTCTTTCATCCAGGCTCTGTCAACAGTGATATAACAAAGGCAAACCAGTATGAACTGTGCAATCTTGCATGTGTGTATAATATAAATATATAAGGACACAGGTTCGAGAATGAGGAAGCAGAGTAAAGGAAACAAATATTTTTTATTGAAATAAGGTAAATGGATCAGGATCGAACCTAAAGAGAAGACTGGAACTGCTGAGAAAAAAGGAGATTACAAACACAAAAGAGACAAATGAGACAAAAATATTTTATTAACAGAAATAATCTTAAAAAAAAAGCTGGCTATAATAATACTAAAGCAAAAAACTAAAAATAGGTGGGCTGGGGCCTCAGGGAGAGGTAGGCACATAGGGTATGTGCCTGTTCCTACTAGCATGCAACACTACAAAAAAGAATCAGTCACTACAACACATGCACTATAAGGTGCCCTAGTGCCTACTTGCATACAATGGTGTGGGGTCCTCACCAGTGTGTCCAGTCTCCCAGCTGACGACTCCCAGGCTGTGTGGGAAATCAAAAGATGGAACAAAAAGAAACTTCCTGAAACAAAAGAAATGAACAAAACCAACAACCCAATTGAAAATTAAACAATATCTCTTTTCCTTCTTTGCCTTTGCTCTAAACCAACCAGTCAGAGCACAGCTCTTTTCAATTTTTTATGATCTTACTGAGTAGGAGGAGGAAACCAGTTGTTTCATTTAAGAGGAATTTTATGAGGTTGCATTAGGCCGTTTAGGTTCCTGAGTGTTTTTCAGACCAAACAATATTACATTTGGAAAGCTCAAGGAACAATTTGCAAATATAAAAAAATGCATTCTATGACCTTGTTTAGGCCAATATTCTCTTAAAATATGCTGCAATTAAGCATCAGTTAAAGAGTCAACAGTGTTTAGTTTTTATTTTATTTTTTACTAAAACCGTTGCTGGAATGTAAAGTCAAATTTAATCAATGCTGCAGCCCTGTGTTTCACCACATTATTGAAATCAGATAGTATCTGATATGCAAATATATATATATATATATATATATATGCAAATTTAATCAATGCTGCAGCCTTGTGTTTCACCACACACACACACACACACACACACATACACACACAGTTAATCAAATTCCTGATGATTTAATACCTCTATACTTCAAATGGAATTTACATGTTGGTAACTTGAATGGAAAATACACATTGCAGCTCAAATTTTGTATTTTTAAGCAAAATATGTAAATATTCATTACATATGCACAGATACACACACACACACACACACACACACACACACACACACACACAACACATCAGTGTTCTCTGATTGTTTGAATTTCCCCTTGTGTGTGACTGTCTCTCATCTAGAGGGGAAGGTGGAGGTGACCAAAGAAGGGATGAAGCTGTGCACGATGGGACCAGGAAAAGTGTTTGGAGAGCTGGCCATCCTCTACAACTGCACCAGGACGGCTACAGTCAGGAGTGAGTACACTTCATCTGTTCATCCATCCATCTATTTGTTTTCTTTATGCCTTAAACTTTGAAATAAACTCAATATGTCAATGATGTTCTGCTTTTGCAACACTTTGGATTTCATTCAGGTAACATTTGTGCAGGCAGATAATATCCAGTTAAGACTCGACGGTCCTCTAAATGAGGTATCAGAGGGTGAAACGGTCCTTGTAGTCTTTCACTAAATCCGTTTATTCTTCATCTTTCATCTCAATCTACATCTTTTTTTTTTTCTACAGTTAAACATAGCAGTGTGGTACATGATTGGTCCCTGTCCAAGAGTTCTTCAGTTCATGGATAGTGTTTAAAATTATATTAATTGCAGTCATTAGGGAGCTTAAGTAGTTTGGATGGTGGTCGTTAGAGTCACTAACAATCACTGAGGTTGGTTGGTTATTGTAACAACAGTCACCTGAGGTTAAGTGACAACACTTGCTGTTTCCACTTGAGGTAGATGACTTGTTAAGGAAGAGACAGGAATGAGAGATGAGAGGACAGCGTTGTGGAGGACAGGTGGTGTCGCTGATGTAAAGAAGATGGGGAAAAAGAACAAACAATAAAATAATCCCATATGTGGCAGGAATATTGGAAAATCATGGATTTCAACAAACATTAGATTCCTGTGTTCTCAAACCTGCTAACATGCTCAGACAAAGACCAGTTCATCCCACAAACCATACACCACACACCAAGAAGACTAACCTGGTTCATGCAGTCCATTACAAGGAGGACTGTGAGGACCTCTACATTGGAGAAACCAAACAAACCCTGGACAAATGCAAAGCTCAACACAAGAACCAACTTCTCAGGCCAGGACTCAGTGGTCTACCTACATCTGGAGGACAAGACACAAGGGACACATGTTGGACAGGGATGATCGATGGTTTGAAAGGGGAGTAAAAGAAGCATCTGTGTGAAATAACCATCATTCAACAGAGGAGGAGGCCTGTGACACCACCTCGCCTCTGCATACAACACTGTTCTCTCATCTCTCCCTAGAAAAGTTAACAAGTCACCTACCTCAGGTGGGAGAACTCCCAGTGAGCCTAATAACCTCCGTGCAAACTACCTGAACTCACAAAGACTTTCATTATTACACCTGTGAACACTAGACCTCTGGTGTCTAATAAGGTTTATCCTCTGCCCACAGAGGATAAACTCTGGGAACACACTACTCTCCATCAGAACTGAAAGACTTGGATGAAGGATGAGAATCCCCTCAGTCACTGATCCCTATGAACCTGTTTAAAATTATTTAGTAGAAAATAACATTTAGGCTCATATGTTATTTATTCATATGTGAGTTCATAGATGTGTTGGAGCTTCAGATACAAATTAGCTGTTGTGCTTTTTCAGATACTTTGTTCTCACACCAAGCATGGGATTGACGAACATGACGTCATCAGACAAAAACAGTCCGTCCAATCAGCACTCAGCTCACAGCTGGAGGCTTTTCCTCTACAGTAGCTTAAACTGATCGTTGTCCAGGAAACTGTGTGTGTGTGTGTGTGTGTGTGTGTTAATAACTCAAACTTTTTTCAGGGCTTCCTGTTGGAGTGCTCGCAAAGTACCGGTTGCTAGGCAACACCATGTGGTCTAGCCAATGAGCTAAGTTTTGGCAACATTGTCTCCTGGCAACAGAGTTGGGTTTGAGGGGATTTGTTTCTGTTTGCTGAATCTTGGTGCTTGTTATCTTCACATTAAGACACACAAGTCCAAAAAGAGTTTATCTGCCTCCGCTGTGTCAGACAGGCCAGAGCAAATGAGCAAATGCAAAAGTGAGCAAATGAAAAAAATTCAGAAAATACAGGTCTGGTACTAAAGTTGCTGTCAACAGTGAATTTAGTGTCAATCTAGCAGCTGGGGTCAGGCTGTTTTTTTTATGAATGAGAGAAAATACCTGAAGACATTGGTTTGGACTCATAAAAGTTATTTTTGCTTGAATGATACAGATTTATTGTGTCTAAACATTGTTTAAAAGGAGTTCAACTGCTGCTTGTCATACTGAACATCTGGAGGTCCCAAACACATCAGCCTGGCTGCTACTGGAGGATTTCTCATCTCCCTTCAACAGCTGTAAGAAAGCCACAATGTATCTGTGGCTCTGTATGAACCTCAAGCTGCTACAGCGACCACGTGGAGCAGGATACCGCAAGAAATTCAAGATCATGACTTTGATGCACAACGTCTGACTCGTTACGCAACACCAGCACCTTCATCCTGTTACATGACTTTTAATGGTTTACCGGATATTTAACCTTCATACCTGCAGGTCTGCCCCAGTCACAACTATTTCCACCCCCCACTCACCTTCAAATTGAATTAGATGGTGGGTGGCCAGTCAATGTATTACTATATAGGTATGAGAGAGAGCAGCTGCTTGTTAATATGAATTCGATTGTATATAGTTATCTGCAGTTTCCAAAGACTTTTGTCTTTTAGTGTCAAGTCAGTCATTAATAATCATAAATAGCACACACCTCAGCAGACCATATATACTGCTGTGGAGTATTGTTTCCGTGGTTACAGAGACACTTGGTGTCTCCATGGTAACAGACGGAAGGCCACAACACATCGGAAACAGGAAATAAACTGGAGTCATATCAACTGCAGGTCAAACAGCTCCTCTGTAGTACCACAGATTATACTCCAGATTAAAGAACAATATTTCAGAGTACCATGTAACACTCCATAGTACTATATATTCTCCTTACTGTTTGGATCGGTTGTGTCATATTTCAGATCAGGTCCTTGGTGGAGCTCCACTTCACATCTTCTCTTGCTGATTTGGACAATGACTTGACTACATCTTTGAGGCTTCCTGCTCTACCTCACCTTGTTTTCACATGGGAGGAGTTTGTGTGTCCAGCTGTGTCATGTCGATTTGACTCTCTCAGCAGAGATCCTCTGTTAAAGGATCAGGACTTAATCTGGACCAGAGCCTGCCTCATTAGAACAAGTTAAAAGTCAAAGACATGAGCGAGGACGGTTTTTACACCAGTAACAAGCTGGTGTTGAGAGTATTGTTCAATTTGGTTCATGTTTCTAAGCAACAACTTGATCTTAGTGTTTTCATTATTAAAATAAAACAAACTAAAAAAACTGTTGTGTTAACATTTTGTGTGATGGACTTCAGTTGATCAGACTTTCAGCTCTTTAGTCTCAGGTTTGGACGTGAGCAGGTTTGAGCTGCAGCCGCTTGTTCATCAGTGTGCAATCAGCAACATGTGTTCACACATCAGTGTAATATAATTATGCTCTCCGCATCCTCTGATGTTTCATGACGGATTCATGTGCAGCTCTGACGCATGTGAAGCTGTGGGCGATCGACCGCCAGTGCTTCCAGACCATCATGATGAGAACTGGACTCATCAAACATGCTGAGTACATGGACTTCCTCCAGAGGTGAGCGACTGCACCAGCAGAGCAACTCAGGCTGACATCACATTACATTATAGGTTTTGATGCTGGATTATTTGCTGCAGTGTTTCTTGTCAGGCAGATGGAACTCATAAGAAATCCAGTGGAACCTCAGCTCTCACAAACAAGAACATTATGATGACTGTTACTAATCAAACAAACCATCTTACTGAGTGTATTCAGCTTCTGCAGACATTTCCATCTTTTTGTTGCTTTTTTTTTTTTTAGCTGAACATTTGCAGCAGCTTTTTAGTTTAATTAATGCTAATTTTATTTGCCAAGACTCAAATTTCAGACACAAGCTCTAACATCATATTAAGAAAAATGTGTACAAAAAGCATGAAACTAGTGAAAAGCTCAGATAAAGTCAACATTACATCTTTGTCTCTATCTGCAGTGTCCCCACCTTCCAGGGTCTTCCAGAGGAAACTCTAAGTAAACTGGCTGACGTCATGGAGGAGGTGACATGCTTGTCTACAACATGTTTAACATATTGAAACATATTTGAGGTCAGACTGGAATACTTTTTATCCTTATGTCGTCTCCAAACAGACACTAACCTCTGTGTGTTTAGACCCATTATGAAGATGGAGAGTACATCATCAGACAGGGAGCAAGAGGAGACACCTTCTTCATCATCAGCAAGGGGAAGGTAAGAGCCCAGTTTCAATACCTCCCTCCCTCTGGCTTATGTCTTCATCAGTTGTATTGATCTACTGATGAATGATATCCTGCCCTGTGTCAGGTGAACGTGACCCAGGAGAGCTCAGCTAGTCAGGAGCTGGTTCACCTGAGAGAGCTCGCCAGGGGAGACTGGTTTGGAGAGAAAGCGTTGCAGGGGTAAGATCATGTGACCTCGTACCCCATGACCTGAACCCATTAAGTGCACATCAAGCACTGACCGATGTGAATGTTGTTTCTGCTATCAGAGCTGCACTTTCATCACCAGGGAACAGACACTTTTCAACAAGAGAGGCTGATGTTGGCAGGATGTTTTACTGTTTGTTACTGTAGTTGCTCATTCACTGTACAGAGTTTTGGGTAAAAAAACAATGTGGAGACAGTGGCGAGAACGCAGTAGAAGTAAAGTTCAGTTGTAGTGGAGTTTGGCGTTAGTACTGCTGCACAAATGAATGAGTTGATTTGCCCATTCTCATGTTCTTCCTGCAGAGGAAGTACTAATGCCAAACTGCAGAGAATGTGTCATTTTAAGAGCAAACACATAACGCTGATTGATTTGAGGGCCGGTTTCAGAGAGTGGATTTAGTGAAACAGCTTCAAATCCCAACACAACAAACAGACAATATCATCTTTGTTTTGTTTTTATTTGGGCGTGAATCACCTCAGATTTGGAACTGCTTTTCTCAGAAAACCATGGGGTATCTATACAGATACATTCTGCCAGCCTGCATTGGACCTGTGGATATACAGACAGATATCACTTAATTTGACTTAATTGACACTGTTGGAAACTTGTGATACAATAGAAGATATATTAGCTCAAAACAAAAGTTCTGCATCTTTGTGATTTTGAGGCAGGTATGTTGTTGGACACATTGGATGTTGGTAATGAGCCACTGAACCTGTTCCTTTCACCTCCTACAGTATCTTCATGTCGTGTTCATCTCAAGTGCTTGAAAACCTCTGATGACAGTAAAGTGAACACGTGATGAAGCCACAGGCTGAATCATGAAACAGCACATGCTAAAAACATGGCTGATAATGGATGCTAAAAGCCTGGAGACATCAAACTGGTGCGTGTGTTAAGGCATCTACCTCTGAAGGGAGGGGGATGACAATTCTCTCAAGTGTCACAGACTCTCCCCCAGCTCCACCTGTCGTTATCACAGCTGCTGCTAATTGGTTTGAAGTGTGTTTCACTGTTTCCTCAGTGGAGCGCTGCTCCACAGGAGCTATGAGGGACATTTCAGCATGTTTGTAGGAAAGTGAGGATGTTTGTTGGAAATGAACATGGACGTTCATATTTTTTTCACAATTTGCTGTGAGAAAATTGAGGACATTTTGACATCTAAGGACATTGTTTTGAGGCCCAAGGGAAAGTTAGTTTTGGGAATTTGGTAATGCTGAAGTTTATTTGTATATTACTTTTTATTATTGTAAAAAGAGAAATAAAAAAATAAATAAAAATGCGAGCTGTGAGATGTGAGCCACTCAGCTACTAACAAAAATAATATATACAAAATACATAAATCTCTCTCTTTCTCTCTCTCTCTCTCTCTCTCTCTCTCTCTCTCTCTCTCTCTGTGTGTGTGTGTGTGTCTGTGTGTGTGTCTGCAGGGAGGATGTCAGAACAGCCAACGTCATTGCTGCAGACACCGTCACCTGCCTGGTGATCGACCGAGAGTAAGAGATTCCACCATCACATCTGCACTGAAAACACAAACGGTTACAAAATGTCTGACAGCCGAGTGTGTCAGAAGTCTTCTCTATCCTCCAGATGATTTCATTGTCCATTTATGATTATAAACCACAGACAAAGTTCAGTCTAGTTCTAGCTCAGTTACCCTTTAATCACTTGCACAGCAAAGCTACCTGCTGCCCCCTGCTGGTTCTCCAAATTAACTACAACACACGTATCCCTCTCATGGCAGTGAAGCTGTATGGATGCTTTGTAAATCTGTGTTGGACACAGGCTATGTGCTAGTGTGAGTCACTCGCCAACTCATGTCTCACCTACAGAAAGCCTGAAAGCAAGATAGCCAAAATAAAAAGAAAAAAGTCTGACTTGATCTGATCTAGTTCTTTTTGATGAAGAAAAACAAAACCTTCATTTTTACTTTTTCTTCTGTGAAAAGGATTAAAATGAGTTTTGTAAGGTAAAAAATGTTAGTTGAATATTATCCGCACAAAACAGGTTGAGGTCAAGACATTTCAATAATCAGTTTATGAAATATCTTAGCAAAAAAGTAATAATAAGTGTTTCTTTCGTCCGACGGGAGAGATTCAGCAGAAGTTACTAGGGGGCCAGACAAGATCACTGCTGACCCCTGACTGCAGACAACTCTGAGAACAGACATCGTGATGTGGTTCACAGCAGAGAGTGGTCAAGGAGCTAGCTGAGGCGGTGGAGAAGGTGAGCTACTAGTTGTGGCTATGGAGGAAGGACAGCGTATGGGGCCAGACACCCCAATAGGGTCAGATGCAGGGAGTGGTAAGAAGACATCCCTGGGAAACCACTTTCCACTCCACCTGGAGATGTACTGGCTCGGGGACGAAACATCAGTGAAAGTTGGCACCAGATGATGACAATACTTCATTGATAACTATTAAGTAAAAATATTCAGTGAAAATTCTCATTTTAGATTTTTAACTTTGTACTCTCATCTTTGGTATAGTTCTAGCGTTCATCTTCCAGAATCTGCAGGAGATATTTATGAAAAAGACAAGTAAATGAAGCTGTTTACTGACTGGTTGTGTCTCTTTCCTCCTCAGCTCATTCAAGCATCTGATTGGTGGATTAGATGACGTCTCAAATAAAGGTTACGATGATGCTGAAACCAAAGCCAAGTAGGTTTAAAGTGTAAACACGCACACAATCTGAATCTGGATTGACTTGCTCTCAACCTTTAATGTGTGTAAATATAAAAAGCAACTTTTTGTTTTCAACAAAAACCTGAAGCTCTATCACCATGTAGACTTTATAAGTTAATGCAGCTGTTTCTTTCAATCCTGGATTCTATTTTTTTTTCAGGTAAACAATTATAGAAGATATTTTTGATGACTGATGAATTATTTCTTTCTCTTGATCACTTGATCTCTGTTCTGACCCTCAGCTGTGGTCCTGTGCTTGTGGTGATGACAGAAAGAATGAGTTGGTGGATAGAAGCGTCTGAAATGTTGTTTTCTCTGCAGAGTGTTTGGGCTCAGCTTCAGAGACGGGCTGAGCCTCAGAGCTCTGAGGTTTTTTTCTGGTAGGAGACCAGGGGGTCGACCCGGGAACACACTGTAGAGATTATATATGTCATCTGGTCTAGGAACATGTCATCATCCTCCACTTAGAGAAGACAGTGTCCCTGGGCAGAGGTACACTTAGACTACCTTGCTGATGTGCTGCCACTGAATGAGTCTGTCAGACAGGATTTTTTTTCCAAACAGAAAGAATCAATACCCAGTTCCAGCTGGTACTGATGTGTTGATTTATAAAACTGCAGTCTTTTTTTCACACCCGTTTCGGATTCTACTGAGGCCAGTTTGATATTTTATTAGTTTTGAACTAGTTTCAAAAGGGTTTAGACCAGTTAAGACCAGTTCTGTTTGTGTGTGTGTGTGTGTGTGTGCATGTGTATGTGTGTGTGTCAACAGCAGTAACCAGACCCTCAGTGCTCCTTATGTAAGAGCAGCTAATAATACCAGCTACTGTTCAGACAGCATGTTCTCCTGAGGATGTGCCGCTGGACATGGCTACTGTGTCGATCGGCCTTTTCCCAGACTCATTAGGTTTGGAAACTTTTGTGTGACACATGTTGCTTTACTTTCCCCTCCTTTCCATCATGACTGAAATAAATAGCAGAACAGTAAATATCACACACACACACACGCACACACGCACACACAGTCAGGGTGTAACACTAGCTGAGCTGTCATGTGAAGTTGACCAGTGTCGTCATCTCCTCTTATGGTATACATCCACCACAACTCACAGGTGCCCTGCTGTCACTTGGGGATGTTGCTGTGGTGACTGCTGCCCTGTTTATGAATCTACATCCTGCTGCTTCCTTGTGTCGGATCATTTTAATTCAAAGATGCAGATCTCACAACTGTGGCACAGGAGTGTTTTACTGAGGGACACCTGAGCAGGGTGAAGGTTGAGTGAGCCCTCAGTATCACAGACTATTTTTAAAGTGTTTATGTGCTGGTGTGTCCTCACCAGTGAGCCAACTGACTGTTTCGACTACTGTTTCTGCAGAAATATGACTCCATGGCATTCCTTTATTTCAGTGCTATGCCTGCTTGGAAAGTCATATTTCCCTGCTCAGAGAAACGTACACATATGTATCATCACTGTATATCACTGTACTTTGCTTGACGAGATTTAAATTTGCGACAGAATTTGAGACAGTTTACACAGAGAACCTGACATCTGTTTAACCTTAAAAAACTCAATGTCACTCTTAAAATCAAGTACAGTGTTAAATCAAGTAATCAAATCAAGTAAATTTAAAAAGTGAAACAACCCGTTGTATAGGCAGTCATCACCAGGCAGCCCATCGTCCCACTGACGGTGTCAATATTTGTCCATATTTGGAGTTCCTCAGGGTTCTACTCTTGGTCTTTTAAACTTTCTTATAAAAGTTTATAATAAAAGACCTAATGAAAGTAGGTCTGTTATGTCTCATTTTGGCCATGTGGGGGCAGGAGAAACAAGTTGTATACACGTACAACCCTGTTGTCAGGTCCCTCAGGGTTCTAGTTCTGACTCTATAAACTTTCTAACTACTTTCTGAAATAAACCATGTCAGTTTGTATGTTTTGTCCTTCAACTCTGCTATGCCAAAAATAACTTTTTACAGAAAAAACTACAACACTGGATTTTTTGTGTTAAAAAAAAAAACTGACAGACATTGACTGACATTTTTAGTTTCAATGTTACTTTTCTGAAAATTTGCTGACTGCAGAGGGACTTTTAATTTGAAGGTTAAAATAAACATTACAATAAACACTGAATCAGTGTTGAAACAATAAACCCAGACAGCAGCAGGTGGTGAACAGATAAGTCAGTGGGACTTATTGGCATCTGAAGTAGAGCTTTTCATGTCTCTTGGTTGTGGGGTTGGGACAGTTTGTCCTGCAGTCTCCTTACTGTCTTCCAGTCTATTTAAGCGGTTGAGCTGCGTTTACTGGGTGAACCTCTGAGCAATGTTTCCATGTGCTAAAAATACCAGTACCAGCAGCAGCAGCATCCCGCCATGTGGGTCGTCCTCTCCAGTTGCCAGTTCACCCAGCAGGACTCGCCTGGAGCAGACGTGGATAGTGTTTTGGCAAAAACGACGAACCTTCAGAGGCTCTCCTCAATTGTGACTCAGTTGGACTTTATTTAAGCAAAGTTGAATGCAGTGAATTGGGTTCATTTTCTTTCTTTTTGACAATGCTGTTCTCAGAGGTTGTCTGTTCTGGATTCTGACGACATCCTGCTCCAGTCAGGACCAGCCTTGTTTTGTAACCTTAATGCACAAAGAGCTGGAGGATCTGGCAACCTCACCAATCCACTGGTCCCATCAGACCAAAACCCTGTACTGCCACCACCACTGTCTTGCCTTCCCTCACCATGTAAACTGGAAATGGAGCTCTTCCTTTGAGACGGCTCTCTTACGGATGCTGTGCCGAACATTCTCATGAAGACCAAAGACTAGTTTGGGCTTTATATCAATGAGTTTCTCTGCACCTTGGTATTTGACAGAGAGGAGCCAAGCCACAAACTGAAGACAATAGCATTTTAGGATACGAGATTAAGAAAGTAAAACTGTTTCTGACAGTGGTTTTATCTTGCACAAAATTACATTCCTAAATTAGCTTTATATTTTAGAACATTTTTCTGCCAATTCTTTTGTGATAAATAGGACTAAAGACTAACGAAGTGGCCCAGACAAAATAAC
Organism: Polydactylus sextarius; assembly: GCA_016801845.1. Classification (NCBI taxonomy): domain Eukaryota; kingdom Metazoa; phylum Chordata; class Actinopteri; family Polynemidae; genus Polydactylus; species Polydactylus sextarius. Next base: position 2,243,568 of record CM028920.1, on the reverse strand, counting down.
TTTTTGTGATTCAACACTGCTTGATAAAATAGAATTTGGAAATGAGAGAATTACTCCCTGATCCAGTGAGGCAGCAGAGAGAACGGCTTACTAGCCTCCCTGCTCCTCCAACCTCCCCCTTCTCCTTCCCCATCACCTCCTTCTCCATCCAAACCTCCAAGAAGTTCCCGTTCTTCCATGTGGTCAAGTGCTGCAGGTATGACTGCATGAAGGCTGGATATGTTTTATGCTAAGATCCCAAACCTGGACCTGCTCTGGTGCTCCAACAAGTCTGTCTGTCAAACTGTCTCAAACCACTTGATGTGAAACATGTGAAGGTACCACTGTGTTGTTTTCATTTCAGGTATGAGGCAGAGAACACCTTCTTCTCCAGTCTGAAGCTGAAGGACTTCAACATCATTGACACGTTGGGAGTCGGCGGCTTTGGACGGGTTGAGCTGGTACGATCTGATCACAAGACACCCTCATATCACTAAGAATGAGAATACATCAGACAAACTAATCAGTGCCTTTTTATTTTTTTATTTTAACGTGATAATACAGACTCGCTGTACGATGTGTGCCACATAGTGTAAACAGAAAAGGTCATCAGTTGGTTTCAGATCAGCTCAGATGAAAAAAACAAGTGTGTGAGTGTGCATGAATGTGCATATCTGTGTGTGTCTGCACTCAGCTATTTGCAGTAACTTTCCAGTAAAGGATCAGTGCTGGTAACTGGAAACCAGTCGTCATGTGAATGTGAGTCTGGCCAGTCCGGGCTCCTTTCTCCAGTTCTAGAAGGAACTGTGACAACTAGGGAACCAATGGCTCATGTGTGAGTCAATTATGTCTCTCAGATTATAAATCCTATGATATGATAGGTTGTGTTCAGGGCCACATCAGGCATGAGACGGATGGAAAAATAAAGAGAGTAGGGGGTGGGGTGTAGCAGTTGGTGGTGCATTGCAGCTTCAGGGAGTAGGCAGGGTTCTATGCTGCAGAAGGCGGGGTTTGAGGGTACTGAAAATCATAGGGGGAAGCCCTCCCAAGGGTTTGCCCAAAAACAGGAAGGAATCCCCGCTCAGGATCTCCCATCATTCCCTTGAGGGTATAATTAGTCCCTCAAGGGATCAGTCGCAATGTAACCCCACTCTGAGGAAAAAAATGAAGTCTGACCTCCAGTCTGTCTAACCTGAAACATGACCATGATTGCCTTCTCTTTTCCTTTAGAGGAAATTCCAGCAGCAGTTAGAGGGAAAGGGAAACCCTTTGGTTCTTTGGTTTTGACATGACTGACTGGTTCTGCATAACCTCCACAACAACCTCATGCTGATATTGTATTGAACTGACAACTAATCAAACTTTTCAGTCATCCACATCCTGCCTTGTCTGAATCGGGACTGCTGGTTATGTGAAAACAAGTGAAACCTGTTGCGTCCCTTCTAACTCTTGTTGTACTTGCACAGTCCTCCAGTGTGTTAAACTAGCTTTTCTGAGCAGCAGCAGGTCACATGGCTGCAGTGAGGAGCAGCAGTTCACCTCTGCTGCAGTCCTGTGAATGGGTGTGAATGTCACTGCTGAAAACTGATCACCATTCAGCAGCTGGTGTTTTTCCATTGGAAAACACAGTGTTTGCTGGGAGGTGTGACCTCTCAAACATGTCAGAGTAATAGCTCATATAACGTAATGTGAAGGTCTGTCCAGATATAGAGGATTGTGTCATGTTCTATTAACGTGTGTGTGTGTGTGTGTGTGTGTGTGTGTCTGTCCAGTGTGCCATGTTTACAGCATTGAATATTGCCCCCCTTTTACAGCAGCTGTTAGTTTGTTGTGTTTGTTTAAATATCTGCATTTATTTGTCTGCACCGTAACTAATTTCAGATTCGTCTCAAACCAGTTTGTTTCATGTTCAAGATTTGAGACCAGTATTAGACCAGGTCCAGATTAGTGTTAGACTCATTTTCATTCAGGTCTTACTGTATATGCCCCATATGAGATAAGATAGGAAGCAGAGAGACTCTGTTTCTTAGTGTTGAGTGAACTGGACAGGCTCTCATCATGGCTGTAACTGTGATACTGACAGTAGCTGTGTCCCAGTTTAAAGGCTGCATCCTTTGTCTATGTCAGCAAAAGCTGAACAAAATGAAACAGTCTACATTGTTTATCTGATTTACATCCCAAGATTATGTACATTACATGCTACTCCTGCTGCCTAGCAACATCAAAAGTGCATAATAGTTCCCAAGAAAATAGTTTGATTTATTCATTTTTCATTTTGGTTCACTATGCATCCAGTCTAGCTTTAACTGCACATCCAAATTGCAAGTGTAGATTTGCAGATGCAGGAAAAGAAGCTGGATTTGTCAGCTGCATTTGAAGGAGTCTTTGAAATGAGACGGAAGCTTTAGAAGGATGCAACCCTTGAATTTTGGAAACAGTTCATGTATCAGTCCTCAAGATCTTTCCCCATGTCTGTGGCTCTGAGCCTGTGGGTTCCTATCAATGACCTAAATCTCATAGTCTCATTTTAAGACTCCAGGGTGCGAGGACCTGACACCAAAGCATCAGACATAGGACTACTGTGATGGGGCATGATACTTTTTACATGCACTTAGTTGCTGTACAGTGTTTAGCTGTCATTAAGTCTGCCAATCTCTGTTTGTGTTACATGAGCAAACAGTCATACTTGTGTATGTCTGGAGACAGTGGACAGAGGCCTCAGGCTGGAGATGAACTCAGTGGTGGATTATTTTCTCACAGGTGCAGCTGAAGAGCGAAGACGCCAAGACATTCGCCATGAAGATCCTGAAGAAACGTCACATTGTCGACACGAGGCAACAGGAGCACATCCGCTCGGAAAAACACATAATGACTGAGGCGCACTCTGACTTCATTGTCAGGTCAGCAGTCATCATCATCTTTGTCATCACTGGTTTGTCACTTAGTCACTCAGAAATTAAAACAAGGGGACGTCACATATTCTCCACGTGACAAAATGACCAAATGTATTTTATTGTTTTATTGTTAATGTACGCTAATATTTCTAAGGTCAGATAGAAAAGACATGAACAGGACATTTCTGTCTTGACTTTCAAGGTAAAAGCATCACTGAACAATTTGTTAGGGCTTTTGTTTTCATTGTTTAAAACATTGTTTCTACTTTTCAAAATAAAAGCTTCACTGGCCTGAGTGTTCTGACCCAAAACTGAAAAACCAAACAAACTTTTTACCAAATAATTGTGAATTTTCTCACACTGAGTTGGTAAATGTTGTTTAATACATTCCCCCCTCAGTTCTGTTCTGTCACAAGTTTAAATGAAGTGTTGCTGTTTGTATTCAGGTTGTACCGGACGTTTAAAGACAGTAAATACCTCTACATGCTGATGGAGGCCTGTCTGGGAGGAGAGCTGTGGACCATCCTGAGAGACAGGTACACACTTCACTCATAAAAATACATTGTAGACATTCAGTTCACTAGACATGATGTTTGAAAGGTTGAAATGCCCTGAACAGTACAACCCAGGGGCAGGAAGTACTCCCATAATCCCTTAACCAGATTAAATTTCATGTTTCAGAGGTTCGTTTGAAGATTCGACCACCAGGTTCTACACAGCATGTGTGGTTGAAGCTTTCGCCTACCTGCACGCCAAAGGCATCATATACAGAGACCTGAAACCTGAAAACCTCATACTGGACAGCCGAGGATATGCCAAACTGGTACATGCAGACACACACACACACAGACATTCACAGCAAATTCATTGGAAATCTGGTCTGTAATGATGAAGACACCCTGTCAAGAGGAAAAATTTCACCCCAGATTTATTTCACACATTTCATGTTGTGAAATCAAATTGAAATTGTTTAGAGACCAACACTAACCAATGAAATGTCCATTTGATCTCCATCTGTGATATCATGATCAAAATATGAAAAAGAAAACAGCAGTGAGTTTCAGATCAATTTGTCTATTCTAGGTGGACTTTGGTTTCGCCAAGAAAATTGGTTTCTGTAAGAAGACGTGGACATTCTGCGGCACACCGGAGTACGTTGCACCAGAAATCATTCTCAACAAGGGTCATGATGTCTCAGCAGACTACTGGTCTCTGGGCATCCTGATGTTTGAGCTGTTGACCGGCAGGTGAGGACACACACCTGTCAAACTCTGTGAAGTCATATTGTTAATGTTGTGTCTTACAGTGTTTGTTTGTGTCTCCAGCCCTCCTTTCTCAGGTCCAGATCCAATGAAAACCTACAACATAATTCTGAGAGGCATTGACATGATTGAATTCCCCAAGAAGATCACAAAGAATGCTGCCAACCTCATCAAGAAGCTCTGCCGGTAGGAGGAACTGTGTGTCTGAGCTCAATTATTGTGAAACTTTGTTGTTTTGACCACCTCAATAAAACTGTGTGTGTGTGTGTGTGTGTGTGTGTGTCAACAGAGACAATCCTTCAGAAAGACTTGGAAACCTGAAAAATGGAGTTAAAGACATCCAGAAGCACAAGTGAGTGAGTTTGTAATGTATGAAGGTGTCCACGTCATTTTGGCCAAACATTCAGTCACAACTCAGCTTCGAGCTGTGTTGGTAATTATCTGACTTCCAGTCATCAGATCAGTCTAAAAGTGAATATGAGGTCAAGCTAACTCCTCTTTACATTTGTGTTCAGGTGGTTTGAAGGTTTTAATTGGGATGGTCTGAGGAAAGGAACTCTGACTCCACCCATTGTACCTGATGTGAGTAAACTTGTTTTGAAATGCATAACAGCTAGACTCTCTTTGCTCTTTCTGAATATTGAAAGATTTTGACTTCATGTCCTTTTTTTGTCCAGGTTTCATCTCCAACTGACACCAGTAACTTTGACAGTTTCCCGGAAGACACAGATGAGCCGCCGCCAGATGACAACTCTGGGTGGGACTATGACTTTTAAAGTCACACCCAAACCCTGAGCCTAACAAAATCTAATGAAGACAAGTCAGCAGGTGTTTGGTGAAGGTTTCTACCTGAAGTACCTTGGTTTATATGGATGGACGCAGTGTTTTTTGTCACTGTTGTGTCCCCAAATCATCTTAGTATAAAGTGTGCAGATCAAACTTGTGGTGGAATCCTGAGCTTCCATAACACCTGAGTGCTGGAAGAAGTGGTTCGAAAAACAAACTCCCTGTTCATCTCAATTGTGAGCAGGAAATGTTTTATCAAGTTTATCAGAGAAGGAAATGAGTTACTTGTACCTGGTCCAAAGCAAGTATTCTCTTAATTTTCTTGACATGGGAACGTCATCCTATCTCCTTCAGGTTTACAAAAATATGCTAATGATGCTAAGAGAACATTTTTTTTTCCAATACTCTGAATGTGTTTTTAAACAATCCTGGTTCCTAGTTAGGCTGCAGCTGAACTGACATATTATGGGCCTTGCTTTCTGTCCCATATATTGCTGTGAACAAGTATTTAGCTTCAATGAGCATTGTCACTCTTTTCTGCGAAAAGGTGCAAATCTGTTTCTGAACTTTCAAAGTGGCAAAAGTCAAAATTTGAAAAATCAAATTAAAAATTAAAAATGAGCTAACAGTGCATTAAAGACAATTTGCAATGCCAAGAAGTGCAATATGAAGGACCATGAACCCAGAGCAACACGTATTCTTTACATCAATGCATCTGAACAGTCAGACTCATCAAAGGCCTTGCTTAATATCCCGTACAATGCTGCACCACTCAGAGGAAGCTTGGTTGTTCATCAGATGCAGTAAGTGATGCTGACTGAGATTAAAGCTGGCACATTTGAGAGTATCAAGCTGTTACTAAAGTGCTTCCTAGAGACCCAAAAATTAATTCCCAAGTGTCCAGGGGCTTAGGAATTTCTTTGTGGCCACGTTTGAACCTTTAATATTTCTGTTGATCAGATGTTGATGGTGCATATCATTCTACAAATGTGTATTTAATCCAGCTGACGCAGCAAACCTGGAGCAGAGCAGTGAAACAACTTAGCAGGACTGCTCAGCTCCTGGCAAACATGGCTTGGCAAATATTCATTTGTGTACATTCATAAGTGTTTTGATTTGGACGACCGATTGTTTTTGCCGCAGGGATTGTCAGTGCGTAAAAGCAGCCCTAGCAACAACATGTGAGAACAAACTTGTGTCTCACATTTCAAGTTCCAAGAAGAAAAGGCTTGGAAATATCCCTTTGGATACCTCTCAAGGACCTCATAGGCACTACACAAATGATCTCTGCAGCAAACTGAAAGCCTCTGCTCCTGTCAAGTGTCCTTGATCACTGGCTGACCCTACTATTACCTACCCTGTGATGTGGAGTTTGTGTTTTAACAGTCTGGAGTGAATTTTGAAAGCTTTTCTGACCCTCCAAGACCAGGGTTTGGAGGGTTTGTCTCATAACAGGAAGGAGGGATCTGACTTACACTGTTGGAGGATGAACCTCTAGGGAAGAGTAACAGCAGGACCTAAATCTACAGAAAAGAAAAGCGAATTGACTGAACAGACAAGGTCACCATGATGCCTTCATTTTGGACTTCTTTTTTGGGTTGTAGCACTTCCTGCTGCCCCCTAGTGGTTGATGGGGGAGATGATACAAACCTTTCTATTTCTGTACCTTCTTTAATTCTTTATGTTATGAATATTGGATTCGCAGCATGAGAACAGATGTTTTATATGCATTTCTTAGACTTCCTACATATTTTTGCACACAGCCACAAACACTCCATTGTCACAGACACTTGCACGATGGTTGATTTTTTTAATTTAATTTTTTTTTTTTTTTTTGTAATGTTTGTTTCTAAGTGTTTCAAAGCTGAGTAGATTATTCAGATGTTGCCAAAGTGAAAGCTTTTTGTTTAAAGAGTATTAAGTCTCTAAAGTTGAATATGACGTTTTCACATTTTAAGAACTTGGTTTCAGATGTTGGAAACAGCACATTCATCTAATGCAAACATGTCTGGTTTTGGGCTCATTGATGGTTTTTATCCCTGTTGTGAGAAGAAAACACAAACCAATCAGAGTTTTAGAAAGTTGAAAACATTACGGTGCACACAACAGTGTAAAGGGTCAGACATCCTCATTGAAAGCTGCAACTGTATTTTCATTATCATTATATATTATTTGTTTGTCCATAAATGTCAGAATGCAAACAAATGGCTGATATTTATTGGCACTTAGGTGGAAAAAATGTCAAAAACCAAGAGTAAGTAGCCCAAGTAAGAAGGGAACTGTTCACGCAGTGCATGTACGTATAAAGTTATTGCGAGTAGCAATGACTTTACAGGTAACATGAAAAGTTGGTTCATATTTGTTCTGAGAACACAATAAGGGATATTGAAGGATAAATCAGTCTTTGGTAAATAGTAAGATGTAAATTGAACTTTGCATACTGCATGCTCATGTACTTTATGTGTGCCTCTGAGAAGGCTGTAACTGCAGAAAGAAAAGAAGAGTACCTTTCCAAGAAGATGTTCAAAAAGGAAGTTGAACATTTATACTTTAAAACAGACAGAACAAAAAAGAAGGGGTAAGGCGGGTAGAGGGGTAAACATGAATTTTAAATAGTTGTCGTTAAGTGACAAAGTGGATAATTAGATTCAATGAGTCAAAGTAGACATGATTGCCCTAGTTTGTGTTGCATCTGTAACCAAAGAGGTTCAGTTTGTGTTGACACAGTATTTTGTGGCCTTTTGTAGAAAGCAGGTGATAGGTGTTTCACTTTAGCACGAAGCCTTTGTGTGTGATTTTGCTGTGAATGGCCATGTTACTTCTGTGAGTTCTGCATGAATCAATCTCAGTAACATTTTCAACTTTCACCAGAATAGAATAGAATTAGACTCTCAACTACAACAAGTTGTCAATAAACCCGTCTAGAGCTGGGCTCCAACAGTGGTGACAGCAGTTCAGTTCAGTTAACGGTTAGTTGGTGTGCTAAGTCAGCGTGTAGTTAGCCTAGCATGACAACATCTTTAAAGTTGAGTAACATTTTATATCACATTTGTTAAAAACCATCCAGTTTGACGATGACGATGTTAGGCTCTGACAGGGAAAATCATCATCTCAGCTAAAAAGTAATTTTGACCAGAAGAAGAAATATTCATATTCATATTGATTCTTAGTGATGATGCTTTGTGGTTTTGAGTTTGTGTGAAGCTCAAGTGTCCCAGATTTATGTGTATATATTGGGAATATAATGTTTTATGATATTTCATGTGTTTGTAGGTTATTATTATTATTATTATTATTATTATCATAGTGCCTGTCATGGTAGCTGAGTTAACTCTGTTCCAGTTCAAAAAAGCTTTATGGACGTGACTGTTACAAAGAAAACAAACAAAAACAAAACAAAAAAACTATTTTGCAAAAATCACTTTTATCTGTTTTGAAAACAAAATAAAAATTAAAAATATCTTCGTTTCTTGTTTCTTGTCATCTGAAAAACATCATGGTTGTCCTAGGAGTGTAAATCACAAGTTTCATCACAATATACTTAGGGCCTGAAGCACCTCCGGTGCGAAGACCCTATTGTTTTTGGTCAGATTCTTAGTAGGGCCCGAGCACCTCGGTGCGAGGACCCTATTGTTTCTGCTCAGATTCTTCTTATTATTAGGGCCCGAGCTCCTCGGTGCAGAAATTTTACGGATGGAAAGAACATTTCATGTTTTGCAAACGGGATTCAGTGGTTTTGTGTTAGCAGTGAAAACTATATTACCCATAAGCCTTTGTATTTCCAGGAACAGCGGATACGGCATCGGATTGGTCAACGATCATATTCAAAAAACAGTGCGCGAGAGCTGGCGTTTTCATGAGCATTTGAATGGTTTAACTTCACTCGAGTTCACCGGCCATCGTAATGCTACTTAAAAAATATGTCATTAAGATAACATGTCTACCTTTTATCTGCTGTTAATAAAGTTTTTTGCGACAAAGGTCTCTCGCTTCAGGTAAGACGCAGTTAATGCTCTTGGTTACAATAGAACATGTAAACGTTAGTTGTTAACGTCACTGTGGTGTGTGTTATTGCTAATGTAAGCTAACAGCTAAGCTAAATGGTTTGGATTGAAAAGAGAAGCTAAAGCAGTGAAACACTGAAACTGAAATGTCCTCTACAGCTATCGACATGAAATGTTTGAAAGTGGAGGAGTACATCAAGCAGACTACCTCTGTGGAAGAGACGGTGTAATTACTTTAAGAACTAGAGGTTAGTATTATGTAACCACACATCTTTAGCATTCCCATCAACGTTCCAACTTAATGTTTCTTTTTACAAGACCATGATAACTCAACACTCACTTCACCTCTAAAAGGGGTTAGTTCCATTTACTGTTGACCACCAGACATGTTTTTTACACAATATGTATGTTTTTATATTGTAGGAAGTACAAAACACCCGACTTTCAACTATAAGATAATATTATTGGGAAAAGAGAATCCATATTCATTTGGTTTATGTTTTTCAGAATTATGTGAAGAGTTGTCCAGGCCTTCAGGGTCGCACTCTGTGTAACATAGTCATTAGAGCCTGTAACCATCATCTTGGAGTTGGATCCCCTAATTCTGACCATGTCAGTCAGTTGGTGAAACTAGTGGAGAATTTGCTTCATGGTTATGATATTTCTGCAGCACTTCCTCAGAGCAGCCCACTGTATATGGAAAAGATTGTTTTCCATATTGTCAAGAAGCTAACAGCTCAAGCCACAGCTGGTCAGATGATGACTAAACTGCACAAGCTTCCCAGTGAAAGCCTATTTGTCAAAGCAGGTGGTTTTATTTTACTTCACAAATGTTATCTGGCAAGAACAATTAATATACAGGCACATAAAATGTTATCATATCATTATGGGACTATTCATTTTGTGTTAACTGTGTGTGTTGTAGTGATTGCTGTGAGCAACTTAGTTTGTGGCTTGTACAACCGGCAACTGTACGACCAGGCGTTCACGCTAGTTGAGATCCTCTGCAAACATCTGTGCAAAAATCGCCTCGCCTCACTCTCTGTTGACAGGGTAAGCTCTTCTTAAGCATGTGATGATATTAAGCTGATTGTTATATATATATATATATATATATATATATATATATATATATGTGTGTGTGTGTGTGTGTGTGTGTTTATAGTCATATGAATTATTGTGATTCATGATGACCATTCTTTTACAATTTGTCACTTTGAGGTATTGAGTGTTGATTAAGGAGAAAAAAATGAATTCAAACAAAGGTTTTTACAAAAGATTGAAAAAAGTGTCTGGATACTTTCTGATGGTATTTATGGAATATATATGCGTGAGTGTGTTTTTTTTTTTGTTTTTTTTTGATTTGGTTTAAATTTTACGATGATGCAATCATATAACCATGGCAACAAGGACAGGGTTAGAATTCCTTTTATCTCTTTCATCTTAAAAGATAAAAGCGATGATGTCACAGTGACATCAGCAAAAACATTTAAATAGGCAAAGGTCCCGTTTGTACCCACAGAAGAACTCGTACAAGAAAATATCACAAATCAACGCACTCTCAACTCAAACTCAACACAAACTCAACAGGATTTTGAGAAGACGACTGGAAGATTTCACATACATCATTTAATTGACTGGCTCCTAATGGCGGACTACTCAGATTCAGATTATCATACCAATGAGCCAAGGGAAATCTTCCATTTAAAGGTAGAACAGGATGACATTGTGTGCAGTAGCACAAGTCAATACAAAGTCCAGGAGATCCTGGGAGAAGGCAACTTTGGTCAAGTAGCCAAGGCAATAAACCTCACTACATCACAGGTTGTTGCCCTTAAACTCCTCAAAACTGAGGAAACGGCTGAAAAAGAGATTGAAATGCTGAAGGTGATCAAAGTTCTGGACCCAGTCAAATCCAACGTGGTCCATTTCTTTGAAACTTTTGACCACCTCGGCCAAACCTGTATGATTTTTGAAAAGCTTGACAAGAGTCTTGAACAGCTAATGAAGGAACAACAATGGAAACCTCTGTCTCTCAATGAGATCAGGCCAATCACACAGCAGCTGTTGACAAGCCTTGCAGCCCTGAAGACAATCGGAGTGGTGCATGCGGACATCAAACCAGATAACATCATGCTGGTGAACCACACCAATGAGCCCTTCAGGGTAAAGCTTGTTGATTTTGGTGTTTCCTTCCACACCAAGGAAAACCCAGAGTATGTGCTTCAACCTCTGGCTTTGAGGTCACCAGAAGTAATGCTGGGCCTCCCAGTCACTGAGGCCATCGACATCTGGGGCCTTGGCATCACACTTGGGTGCTTGTACCTCTCAAGCTATTTGTTCACACCCTGTGATTACTACCTAATGAAAGACATTGTGGACATTTTGGGCCAACCGGCAGATCATCTTCTTGACGAAGGGTATTACACCCAACATTATTTCAGGGTAGACAAATACTGGGACAGCCCAAAATATTGGATGAAAACCCCAAGGGAGTATGAGCAAGATTCAAATGTTACACTTCACCACTCTATTAGACCCATTGGACGCCTGGATGACCTGCTGATATTCTACCCAGAGACACAGGATCCATTTGAAAAGGCAGATCGACAAGCTTTTGTCAGCCTCATCAAATGTCTCCTAGAGATTGACCCAGCTCGGAGGATCACTCCAGAAAAGGCCCTCAACCATCCCTTCATCACAATGAAGCATCTGATGGATGGCACTCTCACAAGCTACTACGTGGATGAGGCTCTGGGCAACATGATGGTGATACATGACAATGGCTTCGACAACAATGAGGAGTCACGATCTGAGGAATCACCAGCTACACCTCAGCCACTAGATGCTGCTCCTGTCTCCTGTGATGACAGTAACATCATGCCATGTGAGGAGGCAGAAGAAGCTGCAGATAGTGACCAGAGCTCAGACTCAGATTATCATACCAATGAGTCAAGTGAAAGCTTCCATTCAAAAGTAGAGCAGGATGACATTGTGTGCAGTAGCACAAGTCAATACAAAGTCCAGGAGATCCTGGGAGAAGGCAACTTTGGTCAAGTAGCCAAGGCAATAAACCTCACTACATCACAGGTTGTTGCCCTTAAACTCCTCAAAACTGAGGAAACGGCTGAAAAAGAGATTGAAATGCTGAAGGTGATCAAAGTTCTGGACCCAGTCAAATCCAACGTGGTCCATTTCTTTGAAACTTTTGACCACCTCGGCCAAACCTGTATGATTTTTGAAAAGCTTGACAAGAGTCTTGAACAGCTAATGAAGGAACAACAATGGAAACCTCTGTCTCTCAATGAGATCAGGCCAATCACACAGCAGCTGTTGACAAGCCTTGCAGCCCTGAAGACAATCGGAGTGGTGCATGCGGACATCAAACCAGATAACATCATGCTGGTGAACCACACCAATGAGCCCTTCAGGGTAAAGCTTGTTGATTTTGGTGTTTCCTTCCACACCAAGGAAAACCCAGAGTACGTGCTTCAACCTCTGGCTTTGAGGTCACCAGAAGTAATGCTGGGCCTCCCAGTCACTGAGGCCATCGACATCTGGGGCCTTGGCATCACACTTGGGTGCTTGTACCTCTCAAGCTATTTGTTCACACCCTGTGATTACTACCTAATGAAAGACATTGTGGACATTTTGGGCCAACCGGCAGATCATCTTCTTGACGAAGGGTATTACACCCAACATTATTTCAGGGTAGACAAATATTGGGACAGCCCAAAATATTGGATGAAAACCCCAAGGGAGTATGAGCAAGATTCAAATGTTACACTTCACCACTCTATTAGACCCATTGGACGCCTGGATGACCTGCTGATATTCTACCCAGAGACACAGGATCCATTTGAAAAGGCAGATCGACAAGCTTTTGTCAGCCTCATCAAATGTCTCCTAGAGATTGACCCAGCTCGGAGGATCACTCCAGAAAAGGCCCTCAACCATCCCTTCATCACAATGAAGCATCTGATGGATGGTACTCTCACAAGCTACTACGTGGATGAGGCTCTGGGCAACATGACGGTGATACATGACAATGGCTTCGACAACAATGAGGAGTCACGATCTGTGGAATCACCAGCTACACCTCAGCCACTAGATGCTGCTCCTGTCTCCTGTGATGACAGTAACATCATGCCATGTGAGGAGGCAGAAGAGGCTGCAGATAGTGACCAGAGCTCAGACTCAGATTATCATACCAATGAGTCAAGTGAAAGCTTCCATTCAAAAGTAGAGCAGGATGACATTGTGTGCAGTAGCACAAGTCAATACAAAGTCCAGGAGATCCTGGGAGAAGGCAACTTTGGTCAAGTAGCCAAGGCAATAAACCTCACTACATCACAGGTTGTTGCCCTTAAACTCCTCAAAACTGAGGAAACGGCTGAAAAAGAGATTGAAATGCTGAAGGTGATCAAAGTTCTGGACCCAGTCAAATCCAACGTGGTCCATTTCTTTGAAACTTTTGACCACCTCGGCCAAACCTGTATGATTTTTGAAAAGCTTGACAAGAGTCTTGAACAGCTAATGAAGGAACAACAATGGAAACCTCTGTCTCTCAATGAGATCAGGCCAATCACACAGCAGCTGTTGACAAGCCTTGCAGCCCTGAAGACAATCGGAGTGGTGCATGCGGACATCAAACCAGATAACATCATGCTGGTGAACCACACCAATGAGCCCTTCAGGGTAAAGCTTGTTGATTTTGGTGTTTCCTTCCACACCAAGGAAAACCCAGAGTACGTGCTTCAACCTCTGGCTTTGAGGTCACCAGAAGTAATGCTGGGCCTCCCAGTCACTGAGGCCATCGACATCTGGGGCCTTGGCATCACACTTGGGTGCTTGTACCTCTCAAGCTATTTGTTCACACCCTGTGATTACTACCTAATGAAAGACATTGTGGACATTTTGGGCCAACCGGCAGATCATCTTCTTGACGAAGGGTATTACACCCAACATTATTTCAGGGTAGACAAATACTGGGACAGCCCAAAATATTGGATGAAGACCCCAAGGGAGTTTGAGCAGGAATTTAATGTTACACTTCACCACTCTATTAGACCCATTGCACGCCTGGATGACCTGTTGATATTCTATCCAGAGACACAGGATCCATTTGAAAAGGCAGATCGACAAGCTTTTGTCAGCCTCATCAAATGTCTCCTAGAGATTGACCCAGCTCGGAAGATCACTCCAGAAAAGGCCCTCAACCATCCCTTCATCACAATGAAGCATCTGATGGATGGCACGCTCTCAAGCTACTACGTGGATGAGGCTCTGGGTAACATGACGGTGATACATGACAATGGCTTCGACAACAATGAGGAGTCACGATCTGAGGAATCACCAGCTACACCTCAGCCACTAGATGCTGCTCCTGTCTCCTGTGATGGCAGTAACATCATGCCATGTGAGGAGGCAGAAGAAGCTGCAGATAGTGACCACAGTGGCCCAGCTGAGGAACTGGAAAACACAGAGCACTTGGAGTTTGAGGAGCCACCAGCCACACCTCAGCCATTAGATGCTGCTCCTGTCTCCTGTGATGGCAGTAACATCATTCCATGTGAGGAGGCAGAAGAAGCTGCAGATAGTGACCACAGTGGCCCAGCTGAGGAACTGGAAAACACAGAGCACTTGGAGTTTGAGGAGCCACCAGCCACACCTCAGCCATTAGATGCTGCTCCTGTCTCCTGTGATGGCAGTAACATCATGCCATGTGAGGAGGCAGAAGAAGCTGCAGATAGTGACCACAGTGGCCCAGCTGAGGAACTGGAAAACACAGAGCACTTGGAGTTTGAGGAGCCACCAGCCACACCTCAGCCATTAGATGCTGCTCCTGTCTCCTTTGATGGCAGTAACATCATGCCATGTGAGGAGGCAGAAGAAGCTGCAGATACCAGCCACACCTCAGCCATTAGATGCTGCTCCTGTCTCCTTTGACCACAGTGGCCCAGCTGAGGAACTGGAAAATGAAGTACAGAGGGAGTTGGAGGAGCCACCAGCCACACCTCAGCCAGAAAATGGAGACTCAGCAGTCGCTTCTGTCTCCTGTGATAGCATTAACATCATGCTATTTGAAGGAACAGAAGTGGCTGCAGACATCCATCACAGTGGTGAAGTGGTTGACAATGACCCACAACCCAGATGTGTGGATGACCACAGTAAAGAGCCTTCATCCTCACTTCAGCAAAAAGTCGTTGGGCCCTGCGTTTTCCATGGCTCCTGTGATGGCATCGAGATCTTACAACTGGACATACCAGAAGCAGCACCTGTAAGAAAAACGGCAAGCAGAATGAAACGTATACGCAAATTCCTTGGCCGCTTCTTCAGGCGCACATTTGGAATCACAAAATAAGAGTATTATCCAAGAATTTTGCTGAGGAGCTCCCTTCCATCCCCTCTGGGATGTTATAGAAATGGATATTGTTTCTCCTTGATCTGCTTTCAAGGTCTGTTATCTTCTCTTGCATCCAACCTGTCTGCTCACCATACCCTATCACCCCACCACACCCAACCCCACTCCCTATCCCACCACCCCCCCCCATCCCCCCCCCCCCCCCCACCCAGCCCACACCACACCCCACCATACCCCTAACCACCCCCCAATTCGTTGGAGAGAACACGTGGACCGCATGGCCATACCCCCACACCCATACCCCCCCACCCACAACACCACACCCCACCCTACCCCCCATATTTATTTGGGTGGGGTGGGGAATGGCCATGGCCATACGTCTCTCCAACGAGGTGGGGTGGGGGGTATGGTGAGCAGACTAGTTGAATGCAAGAGAAGATAACGGACTTTGAAAGCAGACCAAGGAGAAACAATATTCGTTTCTGCGGCATCCCCACCATACCCCCACCCCACCATAGCTCACACCCACTCCCCACCCCACCATACCCCCCCAGCCCACCCCACTTCATCGGAGAAGCACAAAGACAGCATGGCCACACCCCACCATACCCCACACCCCACCCCACATTATTATAAAATAAGGTGTCTTGCATAAATAATAAATAAAAGCTACTTAGAATACTGAAAAAAAAAAAAATCATTTGTTACCTGTCCCTGATTTCAAACACTGAACTTTACCATGAAATATGAATTATGAAAGAATTCTTTTTTTGTGTTTGTGTGTGATTTTTTCTGATTTTATATCCCACATTTGCTTTAAATGCAGAAATGAAATTTAGGTAGATCACTAGAATGTGCATGTAGCTATATGTCATGTTTATGCTAAAAACTCAGTCCTGTTAGTTTTAGTCCTGTCACTTAAATGAAGAGTGAGTAATAGCAATTAACATTAACTGTAGTAATAGTAGGATTAACAGAAACAGTAATGAAGAGAATTCTCTGGTTTATTGTTTAATTTGTATGAATAACTATCAATATAATACTATTTAGCTGATTTTTAAGATTTACTGTTGAAATTGTAGGGGAAACGCCCAAAATGCGCCTCTTTATGAAGATTATTAATTTTGATCAACAATTATTAATAATCAACAATTAATTACAATTATTAACAGTCTGTTAAAGCCTGGGCACCACCTTTTGCCGACATCTAAGAGGACTGTTTTACATCCGAAATTTTGAATGAAATTTAATAAATTTAGACTGTTATTAATTGATTTGACTCGATCTCAAGGTTGAGTTCTGATTCAATGGATCCACCGTCTCAGGCATAAATGAACCAAACACAAGAACTTCGTCTAAATATAACAATATTTAATAAACAAAAGATAAACAATAATAAACCATAACAGTGAATGGATTAGTAAGTAAATAAACAACGGTAACTTACTAAATGATTTAGTGTGTGTGTGTGTGTGTGTGTGTGTGTGTGTTAAATTGAGTCAGGGTGAAAGGAATCTAGTTGAACGAGACTAACGATCGAATTCTACTAATAACTGATTCAAATAAACGGTAATTTAGATTTTATACTATCAGACCTCAAACCCAAGAGCAAGGATTAAACTCAACCTGCTTCAGCTGGCGGTTCAAGGGCTTTGCCGGACTTGGAAACTCGCAGCGGCGTGACGAGTCCCGGGTGGAATCTCTCGAGACCTGACGAACCCTGGCGCAGATGATTGGTCCTGGGTGTGTGTGAGTCGGACTGACTCAGTGTCTGACTCCTGGTGGCGACCGCTACCGATGCTCAGGTTGGTGGTGGATGCTTGGATCAGATGTTCTGATCTTTTTGTGATGACGTCCTCTGGTATCTGTTTGAGGATATTGTTTGCATCATGCCACCCCAGTTACAGGTAGTCACATGGAGATTGACAAAGACATCTCTCTCTCTGTCTCTCTCTCTCTCTCACACACACACACACACACACACACACACACACACACACAAACACACAGGTGTTAGGTCTTAGCCTGGTATGGTTCTGATATTGGTCATAATGCAGGTGAGGTCTGGCATATCTGGGTCTGGTGGGACTGTAATGGTCTTAATGTAATTGGCCTAGTGGGGTTCTGATCTGTTCAGTGTGGGGGGAGCTGCTGGTGGCCCTCAGAGGAACACACACACACACGCACACACACGCACATTCCTATTACTCAGTTCTCATTCCTGTTATCAAATTTTCATTCCTGTTACTCAATCATTTTTTTTTGTCAGAAATAAAGAAAAAACATTATTTTGCAATTGTGTTTGGTCCATTATTCATCTTATAGTCAAAAAAGATGTGATTTTAAACTAAACAATCGCGAGAGCTGTGCGCTGTAGCAGTCTACACTAAGATAATATGATGCTACAATTTCCTTTTTCACCTCAACTTATCCTTATTTATTCGCAAAAAAGGAATTATTTGTGAGGTAGTCGCAAATAATTCCTTTTTTGGAATTCCTTTCCTTTTCCTTCCTTTTTCCTAATTTCCTTTTTTGTTTTTGAAATTCCCTTTTTTTCTTTTTTACCTCATCTTATCCTTTTTCCATAATGAAATGATGATGAAAGGTGATATGATTAAATTTGCACAGCCCACTATTGACTATTGACAGCCCCACTAATAAATAAATAAATAAATCTGTCTTTTATGGATGGAAAGAACATTTCATGTTTTGCAAACGGGATTCAGTGGTTTTGTGTTAGCAGTGAAAACTATATTACCCATAAGCCTTTGTATTTCCGGGAACAGCAGATACGCCATTGGATTGGTCAACGAACACATTTAAAATAAACAGTGCGCGAGAGGTGGTGTTATTGCTAACGTAAGCTAACAGCTAAGCTAAATGGTTTTGATCGAAAAAAGAAGCTAAAGCAGTGAAACAATGAAACTGAAATGTCCTCTACAGCTATCGACATGAAATGTTGGAAAGTGGAGGAGTACATCAAGCGGACTATGTCTGTGGAAGAGACAGTGCAATTACTTCAAGAACTAGTTAGGGCCCGAAGCACCTCCGGTGTGAGGACACTATTGTTTTTGCTCAGATTCTTCTTATTATTAGGGCCCGAGCACCTCGGTGCAAAGACCCTATTGTTTCAAATGCAAATGACCCAGGTCATAGGTTCACAGAGTAGTGTCAGGTTTCAGTATCTACACTGAAGGCATCCTAAAGTCAGAGACCAGTAAGACCTTGAAGGAGCAGCAGCAAAGCACAGTGAGTGACCACGTCCTTTGCATGTGACAAACTGGAGACAAATGACCTGTGTCTGACAGACCCCTACATAAAGCATAAGACTCCAAAAATAAGACTACTTTTCAGTTTTGTAAATATTGACTATAGTGTGTCAAGTCCTTCTTTAGGTTAAAATTTGATCTGAGAATGAAGCCATCCAGTTAAGCTAAATGTTATATTACTGGTTTAAAAAAACCTGGATGAAGGATATTTAATTTTGTGTTTATTTTTATTATTAATAAAATATGTCACACATTAGTGAACGTGACAGCAAGATGTAACAACTTGCAACGGCAAATATATTCAATTCAATTCGGTTTTATTTATATAGTGCCAGATCATAAAAACATTTATCTCAAGTCCCTTTAATTAGAGAAACCAACATTTCCACAATGAGCAAGCGCTTGGTGACAATGGAGGAAAAACCCCTTTTAACAGGAAGAAACCTCCATCAGAACCAGACTCAAAGTGGACGATCTGATCTGCCTCGACCGGCTGGAGTGAAATGAAGACAGAGAAAAGATAAAGAGAAGAGACAGAGGAAAGGGAGGGGAGGAGGACGGGGGAGGGAGGAGAAGGAAAAGAGGGAGACCAGGAAGAGACAATAGAGACTAAATGTTTGCAAGTAGTTGTTAAAACAATACATACATACATACATACATACATATATATATATATTGATTCTTTGGACAACGATACAACATTTGTTCACAAAGTCTGTCACAGTATGCTTTGATTCAATTCAAGGGCCTGTAATTAATATGAGATAACATTAAATATCCATTTATATCTAAATTCATTCATTCATATCTAAAATATTTCTCTTTTTCTTAGCTACCTACCTCAATAATTTGATCCAATAATATCGGATCTTTAATCATTTAATAAAGGTATCGGTCTAGACTGACTGATAGTCACAGCCCTAGTTTGTCCTTTGAAAGCTGAACTAAAAACTTTCAGAAACATCAATACGAACCTCAAAATGTCACAGACGCAGAGTAACAGTGATAAAAGCAGATGTGCCGGTCGGGGGCGCTGTTACTAATGAAACATGTGAACGCTTCGTGATTGTGCGTCTGGTCCAGGATCCAGGTCAGAGAGAAGTGATCTACATTATTATATTAGACTGTTTTTCTGCTGCCACTAAGTAAGGCTTTTGTCTTTTTTTATGTAACTGTTCATTTATATTTTTTAATTTAATATGTCCATTATTTTCCTGTCCATGTTTATATGCGTTTTTATGCAAATAATATCCATCTCAAAACGTAGCAACACTTGCTGCTAAACTTGAACCTGCTTTCATTGTAGACTGACTCCTGTAGCTCCACAAAGCGCCGCTAGATGTCAGTGTGGGCGAGTTTTGAACAGAGCCGTTTATTGAGATAAATTATTGACATAATAGATTATCACAATAAACGGCTCTGGCCCCTGGCCTTCTCCTCCAGTCTTACTAAAACCTTGATAAATTTTCTTTATACAGCCGATTATTCTCAAAATAAGCAGCTCTCAGTTCATGGTGACATTTTCACAACACCTTACAATGTAACAATTTAAAGTTGTGGGTCGAACCTTGTCAGATGAAGTTGAGCAATTGACCTTTTCAAGAACTAGAGGCAATACTGCAAAATAAATAATATACAGTATAAGAGTAGCTTCTTCTACACTCCACCTAGTATGAATCAAGTAAATGTACCCTGTACCTTTGGCTTATAATCAGGCCAGTGAGAGCAGCTCGTAAACTCATATGTTTGGTTTAGTTTGGCTGTAAATGCGAATTTCAGTGAAGAAACTACCAGTGTGGCGTGCTTAACAAACTGAATTAGTCCTCATAATACTAAAATGATGAGTATGGTGAACTAGTTTTGGAAGATGTGTATAGTTTTTGTTTTTTTGTCTTAATCAAAGATGACTTAGTAAATATTCATCATTTTGAACAGGGTCGGACTGAAGTCTGGTGACTTTTCAGAAAGATCCTGGGCTCCAAGGATCTGATGTGTTTAAAAGTAATTTATGATGTCGTAGAAAATGCAGCACAGGTGTAAACATTAGCAAGTTGCGATCAAAAATATTGGTGGGGCAGACACTGGCTTAGATGCCTTAATTGTTAACCACATCCATATTTGATGTAGTTTGTTTGGTAGCTACATTCAAAAGCCTTATTAATTTAGTAATTTTACTATAGACCTACTTAGCATAATTATACTAATTATATTAATTAGGTCTATAATATAAATGTGTCTGAAAGTAGCAAAATAATGCATGGCCTATGTTTCAGTGATTTGTTTTAATACATTTAACTTATCATAGTGCATTTGATGAATGACAGAGATGAGTGAAATGAATGATGCTGCAGTATTAATTTGATTTAGCGTGCCTAGATCCACAGCTCATTGTAAACGTGCTTTGCTTGACTCATGTTTCTTTGCTCGTCTGAAAAAGTACTCCACACCTGTGGTCCATATATCCCATTATCAATGAGCATAGTGATCAGAACAGTAAACACGGAAAACAAATTACTGTATTCCTTTTTGAGCAACCACATAACCATATCTTTTTCCCATACCATGTTTGAGAAAATGTCCTGTTGTGTATCTGCCCTCTGTCCTTAGTTTTCCTGTGTTATGTGTAAGTCCAGCTTGTCTGGGCCAAACTCATCTACTAACATGCTAACTCATCTTCTAATTGCAGTCTTTTAAATTGAATTGATTTCAGGTTCACAGCGTTTGATAAGATCATATTAAGTCTAATATTAGTAGTGGACTAATCAGTGAACTAGCACCAGCAGAATGTGTATAGGGGACAGACTTATTTCTGCTTCTTATTTGACCCTGTCAGTGCTTCTTGCCAGTCTGATCATTGACAACAGGGTGATACAATAGATCCACTGACGAATGACGTCAGTGACGTGGTCACTGATCTGTCCTGCCCCATAACTGTTATTAAGCACTAAACTGAGGATGAATCACCAAAAATCATTAAAAAAAAAAAAAAACACAATACACCGTGAGCTAATTAATTAAGCAATTAACATTATTCATTAGGAGAAACTATTTTTTGGAGTGGATGATTTATTTTAGAAGGGTGCTGCCCTACATGCCCTTATGACCCAACGATGTCTGGGTGTAATGGTAACTGAGGAGTTTGTAGAGGTGTGTTCAGTGGTTCTAGTGGTGTCTGGAGAGGTTTTTTCTTCTCTCTGGTGGTCACTGAGGACGTTCTGTCATTTGTGGCTCTTTCTTGGGCTTGACACTGAACTGAAAGTACTGTCTCCAGTGCCTGTAGCAGACAGTGTACTAAATATAAAGGTGGCTCTTTAAATGGTTATCATCTATTAATGTGGTCCATTCCCCAGTGATGAATTTGCAGTTGTTGAGTTGTAGAGAGATTCAAGACAGTGTTTTTTTTTTTACCAGAATGATAAACTGCTGCTCATGTCGCGGCTCCATCACTGCTAGGACTGGAACCACAGGAACAGATGGATGTTCAGGGGTTAAACTGCTGCTGTGTGTGTGAGCACGTAGCTGCACCTGCTCCTCCCACCTCCTCCTCCTCTGCCTCCTTGCTTTTTTATGAATGAGATTGCGCCACGCACATACAGTGATGTCAGCAACAAGCCCATCCCCCGCCGCTGCGGGAAAAACCTCACGATCAGAAAGAGAGAGGCATCCTCATATTTCCCATAAGTCTCTCTCTCTCATCCATCTTGACAGGGAGGGAGGGAGGGACAGAGAGAGAGAGAGAGAGAGAGAGAGAGAGAGAGAGGAGAAGGAGGGAGGGATGGAGTCAGGCAAGCAAACATCACCTCTCCTCCCTCCCCCATCTCTCCATCACCCCCTCCTCTTTTCATCACGAGCTTGAGGATGAGTAATTCATTGAGGGAGGTAAAAGGAGGTGTCAGAAGAGTGGGAAAGAGAGAACAAGGGTGAGGGACGGAGGTAGGTAGGGAGGATACCAACACAGCATCATCATCATCAGCGAACGTGCAGAATGAGAGGATGAAAATTCAAAATGTTCCAGCTCCTCTTTTGCTGCCGAGCTCGGTCACACTGGGGAATGGCTAATTCCTGGACACTCAACGGCTGACAAGAGAAGAATGAAATTGCATGTTCTGGAATTATAATACTGGATCTGGATAATCACTGGATTGGAGATTGAGTAAGAAGAAAAACAAAAGAAGCAGATTAAAGGTTCCATATTACTGTACAGTACATTTGCAAATGACTAATACCTGGACTTGAGCTGGACACGAGGCAGGTATCACATCTTGCTTCACTGGATGGCTCCAGCGTAATTCTGTTACAGGAGCTGACTGACTCATCTTTTAGATTTTGAGGACAGCCTTCTTCCTGAGCCGCAAGCCCTCTCTTTCAATATCCCTTTTATATAATTTAAACCATGCTTCTGTATGTGGTGTTTAAGAACTTGGGATCCGGCTAATATCTGGAATCTGTGACCCACAGCACCATACTGCCCCACACAGAGTCCTCCAGGACATAGACATTTTCTGTATCAAAAGTCTACACATAGACTCCTCCTGGGACCGTGTTAATCTCTGGATCAGTGTGTCTGGCATGTTCTGCTTCTGCCTGCAGAGTTCATTGCTGAAGCTCCAGGCGCTGGAGGTGGAGGGGGGCTCCTCACTGGGACCATCCCCAGAGGAAAGCCCCCTTGCCCTGGGTAGCAAGGAGCAGAAGAGTCCCTGCAGCCCCAGCGAGCTCACGGGGAAGACACTGGCACTGTGCCACAGTGCCCCCACCAACGAGAACAGCCCTCCAGGTACACAAACCTGCCTGTCTGTCTGCCTGTCTGTCCAATGACAGAAAGGTTTCTATTCATCAGCTGTTTAATTGATCATTTTAACTTTGACATGTCCCAGATTGAATGAAATACAAAATGAACTTATGAGCTAATGAATTATGAACATTTTTCATAATAAGGCTCCATCTGATCATTATGATAGGTGAACAGATTCAAATATTTTGATATAGAATATCAGTAAATAGACAAACAAAACCTTCATTTGTGCTGCACTATTTGCTCACCAATTTCTCTAAAATATCAGTAATGAAAGGATGGTCTGTTTTAAACGTCCATCTTTTGTCATTTTCATCATTTTATTTTGGAAGCATCAGTTTTTCTGGTGAGTCTGCTTATTTTACACAGCATGCCACTAGCCACGCTGTGTGTGTGTGAGCGTGTGTGTCCCTGAGTGTGCTGCTATATATAGCACAGCATACAGAATTAAAAGACTGCAAGCACGTGAGTCACACTGACTGTGTTACACTTCACTGCCTCTAAATCTGCATTTCTTGCTGCTTTCTGTCCAACAACCGGCTCCTGTTGTCAGACAGTCAGTTCTGAATCTCATCTGAAAAACAAAGGCAAGAATTCAGTTTCTTTAACCACAGCTGTTGAAAAAAATAGATTTGATATTTATTTGATATGCATTTACTTCCAATCACATCATAGCCTTCATCTGTGGATGGTGTGACCTAGTTGTCATGGGAATAGTCTTTGTGTTTTACTTTAGGTGAGGGTTCTGCAGTACCAACATCTGTCAGATATCCAGATTGATGCATATGAAGCATATGATGCTACCTGAACCATCACCTTGTTGACTCTGGGATGAGATGGAAAAGGGAGCTTGAAATTGAAAAAAGGGAAGATGAAATAAAATGTGATAAAACAGCTTTCATATATATGTATATATGGTAACATAAACATGTACACATACCATGTATCTTTTCAGAGCCTCTGACGGTCCTGACCAGACCTCCTCAGTCCCCCAGGCACCAACCGTTAACTACCATCCACCCCAGCCAACAACCCCTGACCCCTGATGGAGTACTGCCCTGCAGCCCTCACCACTCACCTTACTCACCACAGAGGAGCAGCCCTGGTGGTGAAGGAGGAGGAAGTGGTGGAGGGGAGGGAGGAGGTGGAGCTCTGCTCCAGCTGCTGGCAGGCGGCCCCAGCCCCCTCCCGTCCCCCCGATGCTCCAGTCTCAGCCACAGCCTGAGATTCAACTCCGACCCCGACACTGCACCTTCACCACCCTGCAGCCAGCAGTATATACTGTAAGTATCAGCTCTCTGTCTACCTGTCCACTGTCACTCTGTGCACTCATCTGTACCTTTACTGGTCTTGTTTAAGAAAAATTGATCAAATTTGTGTTATTCCTTTACATAAAGTAAAGAAAAGGGAAAATTAGGCTGTTTCAAAAACATAGCAGTGTCTGCATTCTTCTTTACAATGCAAACATTCACTGTAAAAACTGAAAAATGTTCCAAGATTTTGCTTTCCTTTGAATCACTGAACTAATATTTAGTTGTATAACGACTGTTTCTGAGAACTGATGCAGTTCTGTGTTGTGTGGAGTTAGTCAACTTCTGGCACCTGTGTACTGGTATTCCAGCCCAGGATGACTGGACTACACTCCGTATATCTCTATATACTCCATATATACTCCATATATATCTATCTGCTTTTCTGGATTTTACCTCAGAAAAAGCATTTTTGATGTCGTCCCAAAAGATTTTTTATTGTTCTGGGAATTAGGCTGGGCCATAATGTCAATCTTGTTGGTCTGGAACCAAGATATTGCTTGTTTACTGGTGGGTTTTGAGTTGTTGTCTTGTTGAAACATCAGTTTTAAGGGCATTTCCTCTTTGGCATGATGCAGCATGACCTCTTTAAGTATTTCAATGTATTCAAACTGATCCATGATCCCTGGCCCAATATGAATAGACCCGACACTGTAGTATAAGAAACATCCCCATATCATGATGCTTGTACCATGCTTCACTGTCTTCACAGTGGACTATGGCTTGAATTCAGTATTTGGGATTGTCTGACAAACTGTCTGCGGCCCCTAGACCCAAAAAGAACAATCTTACTTTCATCAGTCCACAAAATATTGCGCCATTTCTGTTTAGGCTAGTCAGCATATGACAGGCCTCGTCAGCACATCTTTTTTTTTTTAACAGTGGGATTTGCAGGGGCTCCTTGCTGATAGCTTGGCTTCACATATCCGTCTTCTAATTGTAACAGTACTCACAGGTAATTTTAGACCTTCTTTGATCCTGGAGCTGATTATTGACTCAGTCTTTGCCTTTTTTGCTATTCTTCGATCCTTTCTAATGGTAGTTTTTCATTTTCTTCCACATCTTTTAGGTTTTGGTTACCATTGTAAAGGAGCCCACCATTTTCTACATTCCTTCTTGTTTTCCCCTCTCTATTTAACTTTTTGATCAAAGTACTGATCAATGTTGGAATGTCTGGAATGACCCATTTTACTCAAATTTTCAAAGAGAAATGTACTATAACCAGCATGTACAACACCTGCCCTCCTTGGATTTATTGTGGGCCTAAATTTGGGATCTTGTTTGTTTTGATGTTGCTGGTATTGACTGGGGTCTTGATTTGGGACATCATAGTCTTGATGTGGCACAAGACTTGGAGCTTGTTTATCTTCATTTGGGACTACACTTAGAGGGAGGATATGTTGGCACTTACATGGGTCTCAAGTTGAGTCTTGATATGACACTTGATAGTTTTATTGTAACATTGGGATTTGAAGCACATAAATCACATAACTGCGACCATCTAATTCTTTTTTTTTTTTTTTTTTTTTCTATTTTCTGACCTACAGCCTTAAGCTGTTGGTCCAGATGTGTTTCTGACCCAGTTAATGGTCTTTATGTTTCCATGTTACTCTGTCATAATAAAATCATTACCATTTACATCACCAAAATGTGTTTTGGAGAAGGGGTTCTTTGATGATTTATACCTACCTACCTACCTACCTACCTACCTACTCTGTCTTTCTGTGTCCAGGTGTCGAGGAGGGTGGGCGGACAGGGCAGAGGGGTCTGAGGATGAATGTCCCGCTTCTATCCCCTTCCTCACCAGACAAATTCAGACCCTTAAGAAGAAAGTTCGCAGGTTTGAAGATCAGTTTGAGCAAGAAATGAACTACAAGGTAAATACAGTGGGGAGCAGGACTCGGGAACAGGTCCTGGCCAAAGACAGGCCCAAATAAAGTACAGATAGAATTTAGGCCAAAACCAAGACCTTTTTAATGTTCTTTTAGTTGCATCACACACTATAGCCTCCTCTTTAGTTTTTATAAATGGTGACTTATTTAGAATCAATATAGATAGATTGATTTTAACAGAAAATTGATGAACAAAATGAAAACAGACTGAAAATACTGTGGTGCTGGTTTTAAATAGTCTTTGAGGATATTTCACATAACAATCATAACACCAACAAACAGGATTCAAATCAGTTCTTTTGTCCAGTTTTTCCCTTTTGTGCAGATGTTTTGATGCTATTCTGTTGTGTTTGTTTTGCAGCCATCCCACAATGATAAATATTCAAACCCAGAGATGATCAGAGTGATGGGTGAACTGGCAAAGGCTCGCAAACAGCTCAAAGGTAATAATAATAATATTATTATATTGTTGATGTTGAATAGAATTTTAAGTCCATGACTTCACCACATCCTCCTCATAGGGTCTTTAGAATTTGTGGTGATCATGAGGTTCTCAGAGTCATTTCAGTGGTGATGGGAATGTTCTAGAGGTTTTTCTGCTGTTCAATGGGTTTTTAAAAGGCTTAAGTGGTAACTGAAGAAGCTGTGCAGACAGTTTTAGTGGTCTTTTAAGATTTAGAGGGTTCTATGTAAAAATGGAAGTTTTGTGATCATATATATCATATATATATATATATATATATATATATATATATATAATGGATATAGTATATAGCTGTGGGATATAGTAACTACTGATGAGATTCTAAGGGACCTTGAGATGTTTTTACGTCTCTTTTGATGGATTTGGTGGTCTTTTAAGTAGTTGATCAGGAGGTTTCTATGGAGCCCTCAGCAGATTTTATGGGGTCCTGTAGGTGGTTAATCACCTGTCCTCCTCCTTTGAGTAACACCTTTTGAGTTCATCCCTCTAGTTTAACACACTTGAAGGGTTAAAGACAGAACAGCAAAAATGTTCTGGAGTCTCTGGCTGGAACATCACATTGCTAAAACACTTTGGTTCTTTTAATTTATCCCCCATTTGTGTGTGAGTTGTGTAATTTGTGATTCTCATGTTGTCACTATTAACCCTTAAATGTGTCTGTTGTGTAGAATTGAGACTCCGACAGTCTGTGTTTGAGGTGAAGGAGCAGGGGGACCTGAAAGCACAGACAGGTAATACCAACATATTTGCTCCATGTTGTCTGTCAGTGAAGGTGTGAGTACCAGTCAGATCCATCAGTCTGTGTGAATTTGTTCTGCAGGTACAGCTCTGGGCAACAGGGGTTGTCACAACACAAACCAACCCTGGAGGAAACCGTGGAGTCTCTGTTCAGACGACTGAGAGAGAAGAGACAAGCTCTGGGTCTCCCTGATAACATGAAGGTGTGTGAATGTGAGATTACACTGATGCCAAAAGAAGAACGTGTGCAGTAACTGTTGCAGTTGTATCCTCATGAAATTGTTTACATTCTTCTCTATTTTACTTAGTTAAAGTCGAAACAAAAAACAAAAGAATAAGTCAGTGTAATGTGTGTCTGTGTGTGCAGGAGATGACCCAGGCTCAGATGGTGTTGGAGAAGATCACTCTGCAGAAATGTTTGCTGTACTTTGAGAGTGTGCACGGCCGACCGGTGAGTCCTCACCCACTGCTCATGTTCAGTTGAGTCAGACAATGGGGGCAGCAAAGGGTTTCATGTATTAAAAAAAGTTGAGAAACACAGATGTGAAGAGAATGTCACTGTGTGCCAGGACTTTTGATTGGAAATTTGTGGTGGCCATACCCAAAGTTATAATAGAACAGAACAGAACAGAACAGAATAGAGATCCTTTATTTGTCCCTAGGGGGAAATTTGTATGTTTGACAGCAGTGTCAAGTTAAAAGAAATAGATAAATAGCTGGTGTTGTAGCGTTGTCTGACAGCTATTGGAATGAATAACCTGCAGTAGCGTTTCTTCTTGCATCAAAAGATCAGAATCTAGACAACTTCCTCCACTCCATCAAGTCTATTTGACTGTACTATATTTATCAGTGGTACAACTGTGGGCCACTGACACTGGAGTGGTTTGTCTTCACAGGGCAGAAGATGGGATGATGGTTTGTGATCTGTCTTTTGCCAAAACTGTATCTTATGCATACTGTATTAATCTCTTAGTCATTATTAGTCATCATTAGTCATTTGTCAAAATCAAAAACAAATCACATTTGTTTTGTTGTTTTTCTTCATTATTCCGTCATTTTTTAGGTTTTAAAAGTTGAAAATCATTGACATCACATTTGCTTTAGATTGAACAATTGATGCAGAAAATGATTTGCAGGTAAAATTGACTGAAAAAAAAAAAATCATTGGAAGTGACGTAAGTCATCAGTGTGAAACAAACTACCACAACATGCTAGGTGTTTGACAGTTTCAGTGCTCATAACAAATAGGTGATGTGTGAGGTTTGTCACTTTGTTTTCTGAAAAAAGACAAACCTCAGTAGTCCTCAGAGATGATTTGTCTGGTGCACCAGCCACAGCTTCAGATGTCCTATCATTCCAAATGCAACAGGTTGGATGTTAATTTGTGTTTTTTCCCTAAAGCATCTCTTTGTTGTTGTGTTAATTTGTAAATCAGCAACACATTGTACAAGACCTACTGCACAGAATCCTGCTACTCACAGTGGTGTTAGTGATATCTACAATTTGAGTATTTTACACTTGTGACGGCGATATTCAGTTTTATGTGAGCATTTATGCATCAGAGTGTTGTCATGGTGACTGTCTGTGTGTCTCAGGGAACCAGACAGGAGAAGAACCTGGTGAAACCGCTGTATGACAGATACCAGATGATCAAACGTTTACTGTGTGCCAGCCCGACCATCACCACCATAGTAAGAGAGACGTGATCACTGCACTTCTAACACATGCTGACATTAGTGCAGCAGAGGTCTTCAAAGAAACACAGATCATATTTTTTTTTGTGACTGTCTGTGTCTGCCAGGAGGAAGAGGACGGATCTGATGAGGAATCAATGAGCTCGATGACGGTGGATGAACTTCCTGTCCCACCTCCATGCAGACCGGCCTGGCCAACAGCTGTAGAGGAGGACAGTGATCGGGACAGTGACCCGGCCTTTGTGTCCCCAATAGATGAGGTCAAAGCAGTCCGTCAGCAAACTGCTCTCACCACAGCCAACCTGCATGAGGCCTCCAGGTCAGTATGAGCCCCACAGTGAACCTATATACTACACAATGGCATATACGTACTGTACCATACATACTATACACTCAGTGTACAGAATGCACATCAAAGCTTGTTTCAAAGCAGTTTCCCTTCATTAACGACCAAACTCTGTTGTCCGACTGATCCAGGTCTCAGCTGCTGCAGAGTCTGAGGGAGACAAGAGCAGAGAAGAAGACGAGGCGTAAGGCTCTGAGGGAGTTTGAGGACCAATTTTACCGCCAGACTGGAAGGTGAGAGTCCACCACCAAAATATTACTGATAAAAACTTTATGTGTGTATAAAATGTGTGTCAGTTTGTTTGGCTAATGTTATAAAACTTAAGGGATAATTACACAAAAAGTTGAAGTTAAGTAGCTGTGAAGTGAAAAAACTGTATGGTCATCATTCAAAAGTCCAAAAGGCTAAATGGCTAAACAATATATTTCATGTCTTTATTTCTTTCTGTCTTTCATCTGGGATTCTGACTCATATTTCCTGACAGAATCTGCCAAAAAGAGGATCGCACTCCGATGAAAGAGGAATACCAGGAGTACAAACAGCTCAAAGCGAAACTGCGGCTGCTGGAAGTCCTCCTTAGCAAACAGGATGTTCCCAAAAGCATGTGAGAGGAGACAGAAACTCCCAGAACCACCTCAAAACTCTGGTACCACATAATGTGTCAGAGTTTCAGCGCAGTCCAGAGTGACTGCCCTCCCACTGCTTCCTCTCCAACCTGAACATTCATCAAACGTGTGAATGTTCCAGTAGAGTTTTATAAACTATAAAAAGAGACCAGATGTTTATCTGTTCCACTGTAAACCAGCATCCTGCATTTTCTCTTACTGCAACTTCAAGTCTGAATTATTTTTAACTGAATTTATTCCAGTCTGGTGGGAAAACTTTAAAACCTCGATCCATCGGTTACCATCCATCCTCAGTACCTGATTCAGGATCAGGTCCAGATGTCCCTCTGTTCAGAGACACTGTCCAGCTCCTCCTGGAGGATCCTGAGATGTTCCCAGACCAGATGACTATAATCCTTGTAGACTGGGAGGTGACATCCACAGCTACAGTTACTATAAATGTCTTACCTCCATCTTGGACCAAAAGATATTCATACTAAAGGACTAAATGTCTGTGATTGTGTGTGAATGAAAGCACTTTAATGTCGGTGGAGCTGTGGAGAACAAAGACGAAAAATAATCTGTGAAATGTGCTTTGTCATTGAAGATGGGGGCAGGTTTAACATTGTCAGCCAAAAGATTAAACACCAACAATCTCAATCTTCTTTCTCCAATAAACACAGACACCTGAAAACTAAACCCATGGACCAAAGACTGCAGTTGGGTTTTTTAAGGCCCTGTCCGTGTGTAAATAGATATTTATCAAAACTGGGGTTCTCTGTTAAGAAAAACACCCTGTCAAAATTATTCTGGCAACATCAATGCCCACAAGCCAAAATAAAAAATGAACAGCTTCAAGTGAAGGCAGCTTTTTAAAAGCTACATTGATGTAAAACACAGTATGTGTGTGAACCAAGAAATGGAACACAAGAAAATCACCCTGCATGCGTGTAGCAGGACTAAATCAGCACTGTGTAATAGCAACACAAAAACTGACAACTAAATATGGACTTTTTTTTAATTTCATGGAGCTTCCAACCAAGTTTCACACATTTTTTCAGTTGCCATTGACTGTAGATGTTTTCGTGTCATCAGAGAAGTACAGAGGGTCATGGGACCTTGAAGTTAACCAACCAGCTGCTGAAGTTCAGTGGTGGAAATGTGTGTAGACGGGACAAAGATGCACTGTTAGGTAATGTAGAGAGATGGAGATGTGTCTGTGTCTCAGCATTTTATGCTGAAAAGGGAATTTATTTTTATTCAGAGTCTAATGTTTATATGCAATATGGTCTATATGTATAGATCATTGTGTCGGATCTAGAAATCAGAGATGAAGGTAACTGAATGAACATGATTGGAGGCACTGTGCTGTGAACAGCTTCCTGTAAATATTCTCAGTGGCAGACAAAAGTAACCAATTCAATGCCAGAACAGACCAAAAGAATCTGATGCAACATAAAGTTTTATTACCAAGGTGAAAATGTGACATCTGTTTAGTCACTGAATGTTTAAAATGCATTAGAACCATTCCTATGTAAAATAAGAGAAGGACCCAGCCAGGGAGGAAAACTGTAGTTCTATAACATTGGTGTAGATATTATGACTATAGACTGTGTAAAAATGGACAATGTGACCAAGTCAAAAGTACCTGCAGTATTGCTCATAAGCCCTGCCCCTCTCTGTGTTAAAAGATGTGACATGGTCCAAACTAAAATGTGAAAAACCACATCAAAAATAAATGTTTGTCAGTTTAGGTTTATTCCATTGTTCATGTTTCTGATCCGTTTGGTTTCAGTTAATTTTATGATGTTACAAAAACACTGGTTGGGACGCCTTCCTGGTCACTATTGCACAGACTGACTTCAAACAAACAAGATGGCAGCACTCATATCTGAGATATTTAGGCTTCATTTTTTGCCGTAGGAGGAAGTGGTCGTCTTTATTTACAGTCATTCTCTTGCTTGACAACATCAGCTCATACTGTGATTATAATATTGTCCCTGTGTTGTGTAATTCTGGTTTGCCTGATACATTTCTATACAGACGAAATTAAAATCAATATTTTTGCTATAAATACAGTTTTGTGAATTTTATTACGATAGACTCATGGCGTCTTTGTTGACTGTGTCAATTTGGAAAAAAAAAAAAAAAGCTATGAAAAAACCCTAAAAAGATGGAAAAATGATAATTCAATCAGAGGTGTTGGAGCATTTACAGCAAATCTACACTGCTGGAGCTGTCACTGAGGATAAGCAGGGACGAGGTAACTAATGCACTGACACAAAAAAAAAGTGCAAAGTTGTTAATCATCACTTATTTCTCTGAATAAATAGTATCCATTTCATTTAGAATTTATAGTTTATTATTGATAAGAACCACAACTTTAAATGTGAAATTTTGCAAATCATGCTAAGTCTGAAAAGCTGCTGAGAGCAGATATTCTGCTGCTCCATGATGAGGGCTGGTGATGTCCCTGATAGTAAAAGCTTTCAGTAAGTCTGAAGACGTCAGACGTGCCTTCATACGGCGTGATGATGGGTCGCAAGGCTTTCATCTGTTTGTAGTGTCCAAAGTGTCTGATCTTGTAGTAGCCGCTGGGGGCTGATAGAGGAATGTGCCACTCCACAGTGGCGTTACTTTTCCTGTTTGAACCCTTAAACCAGTGAAACCTGCAGCAAGAGACAACATTTAACTTTCTTTAAAGACATCTGGAGTAAAACCTGTTTTTATTTAGTTTGACTTTGTAAATAATAATTTGTAGAATAAATATAGGTAAAGCTTACAAAACATGATGATTTGACATCAAACCATCCTCGACTTTAAGTAGATTTTACTAATTACACTCATGCTTACACATATGCTTATATGTATTCTATGATGTGGTATTGATTCTAAATAAAGCATTTGGATACTTCCTACAAAACATACACACCCACTGCACATTAACCTACCTGGTTTCCCATGATGCATCAGTATAAACAACCTTCCAAGTTTCTGTTGTCTTGTCATAGATCTCCACTGTGACAAATGTTTTATCTCTCTGTAATGGATACAGACAGCAGGATAGTGTAAGTGCAGAGAAACAAAGAAATAAAGCAACAAGTTAACAAATAAAAAAACACAAAAAAAAAAAACATAGAAGCAGTTTTGGGGTCTTACAATGTCTCCAGAGTGCCTCGGGTTTCCTGCTATAAACGTGACCGAGACAACGTCACCCTGAAAAACACATTAACATGTGCATGTTTCTGTGTGTCACCAGTGTAGAGTTTGATCACCCAGATCTTTAGTTACTAACAAACAAGGAAACGTTGTAATTTGATTTGATAACAGCCTCTACTAAAACAAACTGAGCCAAGATTTACCAGAGCAAAGGTGTGTCACATACCTGTCTGTAGACGGGGTAGACCTGCTGTAGGACGTCACCAAAGTTGGTGTTCTCTGGTTTATTGTCAACAGGTGCATTAGACAGGAAACTGACCAGATTCTTTGTAAAAAAGGGAGGCGCAGGGCCAACAGGCAGTCCTGACACATTGTTCTGAAAACATTAAGACACACAGCAACACTGTTAGTGTCCCAGTGATACAAGAACCATCTTGAGAACCTCTGAGCCTCAGTGAAGTCAAAAAGATCATATCAAGATAATAGTTGGACTTATGTCAGGTTATCATTTCCTCTTAATTTGGATTAAGGTTTTATAACCACAATTCCCACAACAGATGTAAGCAGGAAATGCAATTATTGTTATTATTATTAATATTGGCTGTGATCATCTCCTGTCTGTTTTGTAGTTTCACTCACATGATGCTGCTACATCATGATTGCAAAAGTCAAGTAAAGGTCAAGTCAGCATCTTATTCATGGTAATGACAGAACAGGACTCTCCATGTTTTCAGTGGATTATGTTCATTTTCGTTTTAAAGGTATAATCTGCTGAGTCACACCTGTGCAATGGCTCTGGCCAGACCTCGGTACTTGTGCAGGTAGGCAGAGAGAGTGTGGGGACCGTAGATGGTGGAGGCTCCTTCATAGCGCTGCACCTGAGGAAGACAAGAAATAAAACACCATCAACTCTCTGCTCCATGTTGGGTAATGTCACAATACAGCAAGTTAATATTTTAACCCTAAACCATCAAGCTGAATCATTTTAATACTGACTCTAAATACTACAGTACCTATGAGCCCTAGCTGTTGTGTACCTGGTACTCCTCGTAGGTGGTGATGTAGTGAGTGTAGACATTACTGAGGCCAGCGATCACCACCTCTGTGTCCCCGAATGCTTCTGAAGACTCCAGCTCCTGACACGAACACACAGTAACATCAGCCCTCAGGTTTCAGATGGATCAGTTTGTCTTTATGTTTTTTTTCTCACCTGTTTCACAGCTTCTCTTAACCTCCTCCCTGACATGGTGCTGTTAATGTGAGGAGAAAAAATCAAGGTCATGACATACACACTGGGTGTTTATTTACAGTTAATAATCTGCTGAAATGATCCTGTTGAATTGAACATCAATGATAATACAGCAAAGAACCCAGAAAAAAACATCAGGAGCTATTGATGTGTTTGTGGGCACAAACACATCAAGCCTGATATTTCTACCACCACAACAATTAGTTTTTATCATAATAAAATAACTATATACAGAAGATGCATTACGTGCATTATTACAGTTGTCATTGACAACAATGACATCATCAGCTGTATTAACAATAGTGTATTAATTAGCTGTAGCCTGAAGTTAGCAGCTGTGATTGTTACGTCAT
The DNA here is from genome assembly GCA_016801845.1 of Polydactylus sextarius. Taxonomy (NCBI): domain Eukaryota; kingdom Metazoa; phylum Chordata; class Actinopteri; family Polynemidae; genus Polydactylus; species Polydactylus sextarius. Next base: position 2,208,388 of record CM028920.1, on the reverse strand, counting down.
CTCTCCAGGAACTGCTATGACGGCCACACGTCCAATGGTGATGATCTGAACGTCGACAATCTCAGGATGCCAGGGCAGGGGCTTGTTCATCTACGCACACACACAACCCATACAGGTCCATATCAGATGGACATGTAGCATGTCTTTGTTTTATATCTGCGTGAACATCTGTTATTGCATTTTGACACCCCGCCTCCCTCACCTCGCCCGTGCTGAACAGGATCGGTTTTGGATGATGACATTTCTTTGTCTCATTGGACGGCGTACCCAGCAGTGCGTCTCTGATCCCGTCCCAGAATGGATCACCCTCCACGGCACCTTCACAGACACACTCACTGATTAATCTGAGCTCTGACCAAAAGCAGTAAACCAACACTAGTGTGAACAGAACAATAGTAGAATCACCCTGAGTGAAGTTAAGATCTCCTCCTCCATCTGTTGTTCCTGCTGCAAAACTGTGACCCAGAGCTGGTTTACATGTACTGACCTGAGACAGACACACACACACAAATTAAACCACTGAAATTTATGAAGAAAGCAAACAACGAACAAATATGGGGATAGAAATCATGGAACTACATTTCTGCTTTGTGTAACATTTAACAAATACCCATAAGCCAAATTTCCCATAAGTCCTGTGTGTGTGTGTGTGTGTGTGTGAGTGTTGCTCACCGTGTGTGTGCTGTTGATCTGAACAGAAACATTCGCCATGTTGACCCATTGATGAGCAAAGTAAACAGACCCATTCACTTCCTGAACTGCACTTGCATACAACTCCTGCAGGGGGCAGCATCATAAACACACAATCATGTTCATCTCACCTGTGAACGTAGTGTGAACTTGTAACTAAGATTCAAGTCATAATTTCAAAATAAAAACTGTCCCTTATATGAAGATGTGTTTTTGTCCCCATAGTAAATAAATAAAAAAAAAAACTATAGGACCCAAAGAATAAACTGCCACTTTCCTGGTACTAGACACAACAGGACCCCCAGAGACCCCAAGGCCAGTTGGTTTTAAGGCTGATCAGAGCACAGCAGCTTTTTAGTCTCCATGAAGACTCAAAGCACTTTACACTTGAGCTTCGTCCTTTGAAACCTGGACTCATCAGCCATATTCATCACAGGTGGAAACTAGACTCCTTCAAATATGGCTGGCAAATCTGGCTTCTTTTCCTGAATCATGAAGACTACAATGGTTGGATCCTTCACAGTCCAACCTATCCCAAGATTCATTGCAGCAGGTGCCACTAATCAAAAACCTCAATCAGGATAATTCCTGGCTCAAACATGATGTATAACGTGAAAGTGTTTATCATCAAGTCATTCTTCTTGTTGGCGTCTTTATAAAAATATCAATAAAAAATATCAGTTTCATCAAACAGCCTGGTCACGACACCCTGTGAAGTCACTCATTAGAAACACCATGGAAGTGACACCAACATTGTTGCTGATCATCACAAATTATCATGAAATATATATATATATAGTTGTCATTGCTTCATTGATAAAGACAGACAGGTACCTTGGCCTTCTTGTAGATGTTGTATCCAATGATCTTAGTACTGTCAAACATGTCTTCTCCAGGTCCAAACGCCTTACACATCTTAGTCTGACAGATACACACTTGTTTAGTATTAATTGTGTATTAATTGTGTGTGTGTGTGTGTGTGTGTGTGTGTGTTTACCCCTCCCACGGGACAGGAGCTGTTCAGGTAGTCGCAGGGCAGTCCTGAGTTCACACAGTGAGGTCCTTTGGTGTTTGGACTCACATCACCAAGGTTACTGGAGGAGAAACCAGCAACAAAACCTCCCTGCACACATACATACAGACAGATACACAGACAGACACACAGCTCTCTGAGGACTGGACGTCATCATAATTTTGCAGCTCGTGTACCAAGTCAGACGGGTTCGGGCACCTGTCCAGGCAGCTCTCCAAAGTTCTTGTCCTGCTCCAGCAGGTAGGAGGCATAGCCCATGTTGTCGCTGCTCACCATGCGGTTGGTGTAATTCATGCTGACAGCGTGGACAGCAAACCAACTGTGGGCAGGGGTTGAGTCCAGTTAGCAGCTGAGCTAGACAGGTGATTATGTGGCCATCAGTCACCATCCTTACCTGAGCATACCAATCTCATCTCCTTCCAGGTCTGTGAACTTCAGCACTAATACCTGTTTATCTGTGTTCCACTTATACCTACAGAGATCAGTCAAAATCAATACTAAGCAATAATGTTTTCATGCAGGAAAAGTATGTGTGTGGCTCTCTCTGTCATTGTTTACCTGTGTCGCTCATCCTCTGGGTTGTTCAGGTAGGAGTGAGGGCTCCTGTTCAGGCTGCTGTCGTCTAGCTCTCCTTTGTTACTGTAAATCCTGCCTGGCCTCAGGTTACGGTGGGCTATGTCTATACTCTGGAAACAAAGGTTTACAGTCATCAGAGACATGTCTGGGGCAGGACGAGGTGTCCATGCAGGAGTTCAAACTCTCTGTGTTGGATTTTAGTTGAAGAGTGAGCAGTATGTGGGCCCTGATGAAGTGGATCAGGTCTGACGTCCTCACACATCACATAAAAGAGAAATGTTATTGACCATTCACAGAGCAACACACACACACACACGCACATACCTTGACAATGCCATTGACCAGAGGCTTGATGGACGACTTAATGTAACCTTTGCTGCTGATCATGAACAGTGTGTACTGGAAATATCCACCTAGTCCAGAGTGAGTGTGGGTGCCACTCAGGACCACGTTCTCCTGCCGGTACAGATCCCCGTACTTCATCTTCAGTGCCTCCATAACCTGAACACACACACACACACACACACACATGGAGAGAGAGAACTTGGAGGATTAAATAAAGAACCAACCAAATTAAAATTCTGCTTATGTGTGTCTGAGTCCACCTCCAGTCTTAGCCGCTGTGATATCATTCCTACATCTGCAGTAACGAATACGACACTCCGATTCCCATCGTTGATGATGAAGGCTCGGCTGTAGAGGCGAGTGTGTATGCCTGCAGCCGTCTGCTGGGGGTTTGCATAACCCATCTACACACACACACAAACACACACACAAAAACCACACACACACCACAGAGAGAGATATACAATATGGTTTGATCATGTTAAAGAAAAAAGAAATTATTCTTGGGACCAATGTCTTGTTTTGGTTGAGGAAGTTGGGAAGTTGTGAGGTACAACTCCAGCCTCATTTTTATCCTGTATCTGTCAAACTGTCTCATGACAGCAGCTGCGATCAGCTCCTGGTTCAGACTCTCAGGGAAGCTCTACGTATTTAAGTGACATTTAAGTGAAATTATAAAGGTTTATCTAGAACAGACAGAGATGATGTCATCTTCAGGTAGTCATTCACTCCAACTATAAAAATGTGTGAATTTGATTTGCGTGATTTTTTTAGTCTGAGAATAAGTCAGATTTTTGATGTAGAGTGCAGTAATCAGAAGCGAGCTGTTGATAAATAGGACAAATCAGCCAAACTATAATAAATAACATCCCACTGTTTTTAGGATGGAGAAGAATCCAGGTTCACAACAACATGGTTAGCGTCTGTGTTCTAGCTGTTGCTACAAACAAATGCACAGATTGTGTATTTCCCCATCAGACACACTCACACAGACTAACATGAGTGTTTATGATCTGGCATTTCAGCTAAGAAACTATAAAGATTATCAGTCCAGACACACCCAATCAGATGGGGACTTTGGAGTTTTATTCCTGCAGGTTAAAAGTGTTTCTCTTCCTTCATTCTTTTTTTAATATTATTTTTTTTTGGGGGGGGGCATTTTTACCTTTAATGATAGAGACAGTGTAAAGAGACAAGAAGCAGGGAGAAGAGTGGGGAAAACGCAGGAAAGCTCAACTCTTCCTTCATTCCTGAGTGAACTTCTGCTCAGGTCAAGGTTGGAAAAATAAGGAAAACCAAATCCACACTGCTCCAAAGCAGCTCATTCAGAAATAACCTTTACAGACCATTTGTAGTTTTAAATATTTTCAGGGGTAAACTGAAGTAATTAACAAACTTTGTGCTCCTCAGTTTAGACACAGCTGCTGCTTCTGACACTGAATCACAAACAATATCTCAGGTTCATTCCCATACACAGCTGCAAGGCCACTTTGGGTTCAAGATGCAGTGAGTCAGGCGACCGGGCCAGTGTTCTGGGAACATGTCAGTTCATTTCAAACCTGGACTGACTCCAGCATTCAGAAGACAGGGGAGGTTGATACCTGCTATGATACGAGCATGGTGAGTGCTCTGCTACTGACCAGGGGGATATCAGCTGGTGGCCCGGTGCAGTCGGCCCGGCCCACGCCGACCAGAAAAGATGCCGGCTGAGGAGGCAGCCCTGACGGGAGAAAGAAGCGTATTTTAGCTCATCACAAATCTAGACATCATCTGTCAGTTTTTATATTAATTATAGATGTATCAGTAGACTGGCATCGTTTAATGCTTCCTGTTTTAGATGTAAATATCCAGGAAACTGTGTGCGAGCGCGCGCCTACCTTTGTCACTTTCTGGTTTTAAGAAGTGTATCGTCATTGTCACAACCGTGGCAATGGCGATGATCACCACGAGGATTTTCAGCACAACCTTCAGAGTAGAGCTACAGTTCGCCATAATGCCTGTCAGCACAGGAGAGAAAACACTCTGAGCTGTGGAGTCATTTCAAAACTTTATAACTGATGACACAACTCTTCTATATACACACCACAGCTATAGCTGCTGTTGTCTGCATTTTGACCCAATGTTACCAATAGCGAGAGTGCTGCAGGGTGAGTTGTTTAATGTGCAGTCATACTTGTCTGAACTTTGCAACATGTAGTCATGTTCGTGAAACATTACATCTAATCAAGAAAAAGACTGATAATAAAGTCTATTACACAGCTGAACACTCCATAAATATCAATAGACGGAACAACCCTTCTTTTGACAGCAAACACCTGTTTTTTTCACTTTCTCCACAAAAAAATTCAAACCATTACCCTTTGTCTACATCTCTTAGAAAATGAGTCCTTTAGAACCAATCAGCTCAGTTTATTACTTGTTCAAATATGACACCAAGTCGGCATCTACACTAACTCAACCTGTTGCTGCTTAATCCAGTAAACATAGTGAGACAGAATAGATACTTGAGCTTGACACTGACAGACACAGTTTGAACAGAAGATGTGAATGCACTTCTTTTGCACAGACAGATATTTTCTAACAGTTGTTCACTCTATTATATCAACCAGGAATTTTTAATGTCCATCACAACATCAGAAAATAAACTGAGAATAAACCTGCTGTAAGACAACATAACAAGTACTTACCTTACACCAGGTTGTGTGAAAGAAAGTCTAGAGAGATCTTAGCTGTGTTTTACAGCTCAGATTCTCTTGGTAATCTGGGCAGATAAACTGTTATCTAACTGATAAACAGTCCAGGGGGAGGACAAGCTGCAGGTAAACACAAAGGTTACCATCAGAGCATCACAAAGATCAGAATACAAATAAAACTGATTTTACAACTACATAAAGTCTAAATCAATTCATTATTAAAATAGTTTCACTTTGGTCTACAGTAGAGTGGATCACCAACCAACCAAAATCAAACAGGTAATGTCATCAACTGAATGTCACATGAGAAGCAAAAAAAGGTGTCATCCTTTGGGGAGGTGGGCCAGGATCAGCAGTTTGACAACAAATCCCTGAGAAAATAACTGAAATGCTCAAAGAAACATTGGGAATTTTACATTTGAATATTGTGCTATCTACAGGTTTTAACTGAACTGAACAGCATGACCTGACCCTCAGGTGACATCAACAATCATCTACAGCTGATGGAGGCTCATGATTCAGGATAATATCAGGTTGAAATCAACCATTGGACCAAAGATGATAAAATGAGACTGTTACCAGCAACAAGCCGGAGTTTACCCTGGCCGTGTCATTGTTACTGGTGAAGGTAATTTCAGTGCTGCAATTCTCCATTAAATTACTTTTGTTTAGTTAGATCTTATTTTTGGTCAATCATGATTTGACTCCATCACTTTCTCTTTTTAATTCATTTACTTATTACTTATTATTTGCTTATTATTATTTACTATTTAAGTGATAAAATGAATGAATGATGATATGAATGATGATAAGAACGAAAGACAAATGAAAATGCTTAGGTTAGTGACACTGCTCTCTGCTCTGACAGCAAAATGAATAAAAGGTAGCAAAGATAAAAAGATTCAGTGATGCCTATGAAAATATTCACCACCAGAGTAAGGGATGTCTGGCTCCTCCCACCAACCTAAAGTCAGTCTGATCAGAAGACAAATGAACCAAATCAAAGCTGCAGCTCCTCCTCTACCTGAGCAGGTAAGTCCAACAAGTTTCTCAGATGAGCAGGTGGTTCTAGTTGAGTCTGAGCTTCTACAGTCCTGGAGAGCAGATTCATCACCTCTACACTGGAACTCTCTGCTCCACAGTGAAGCCTCCATCTCTCCATAGAGCACCCCCTGGAAGACTGAAGGAGCTCCACAGCCCAGCTCCCTACAGACCACCTCTGCATCCTGCAGAGCTGGTCTGTAAGGAGCTGGGCAACCATCTCTGGTTAGACAGGTGAGTCTTCAACTCCAGTCTGCCTGACACACACTGGACCCATATACCAGCCTGGCAGAGTCTGTAGACAGAGACACAGTTCAGTCACAGCTCAGAACACCTGAAAACCCTGATTCTGGGCTTCAGAGACCAAGTCCATGAAGGAGAACACAGGTGTTTTCCACCAGAATAATATGGCTCCTCAGTCCCTCAGTTAGTTTGAAGAGACAGGATGTCCTTGCTAACAGCAGCACATTATGACAGGGTCTCAGTGTCACATGTAGAAATAAAAAAAAAAAAAAAAAAGCAAAGGACACTGCTGCTAACGCTGTTCACAAATCTGTAGCTGAGTCACACAAAACAGTAGATCATAGGTTAGATTCAGGTTTGTGTTCAGGTTTATTACAAAGTGTTCAGTTGGTTTCATTTTTTTTTTTTGTACAGCATTAAACCATGAAACATTTATCTAAGGGGCACCCAATAGATTCCACAGTGAGCAGCTCTTCATGTGGGGGTAAAACAGGAAAAACCTGCAGAACCAGACATCAAAAGAAGAGAAAGATGCATGTTCAACATGTATGACTGACAACCAGTATAGCGAGTTCCTTCCAACGATGTTTTAGTCTGTTTTAGACACTATTTTGTTTGTTGGATGGAACGTTAGCTACGTGTGTGTGTGACTGCGACATCTATTAACTTATCAGTGTAATCCAGTAACCCAGTATTTCCAGTAACTCTAAGTGAGTGGTGTTCAGAGGGGGGCGCCACACACACATCTTTTTTTCACTCACTCCACATCAGTCTCAACATGACAGTCCTAGTTCCAGTCCTAGTCCTGGTCCATGTCCTGATCCCGTGCTCTGTGTCTGACCCTTAACTCTGACAGTAAACACCCCTCAGGACATAAATAAACATGAACATGCTGGGAGCTGTGGGACATAAATACAGTCCTATTAGACCTGGATGTCTCGACGCACATCGTTTCTGACACCTGACACCTGACACAGGTCTCACTCCTCCCCCGGCTCACAGAGGCAGAGGAGAAAGGGGGTCGGCTGCAGTGAATGAAGTCACAGCTGCACATGCTGTTTGACTCAGCGACAGACGACAGACAAACAAACTGATGTCAGGACAAATGGGTTTAAAATCGAACACATCCGTGGAACTGAGAACACTAAGTTAATGTCTCATCACCTTCAGAGATCAAGAGGTGAGTTAATGATTGAGGGTCAGTGTGGAGACTGAGGGTGACTGATTGACTGAAGAAACTTCTTAATTCAGACACAGAAAGAAGTCAGCTGGACTGTCATTCTACATATTCCACTTTACTATCACTCTACTGTCATTCTATTGTTACTACTGTCACTACTGCCTACTATTGCTCTGCTGTTGCTCTATTGCCAGTTTAGATGTGGAAAGGAAGGAGCATGTTTTTATTCTGTATTCTTAACTCAATCTGTTCAACTCCAACTTGCTTTATTTGCTTTTTTTACTTTCTACTCCACTGTCTCCACTTCTTCTTTCTCATCTTGGCTCTACTGTTCAGCTCCACCTGGCCAGTCACCTCTTCAGTAGGGGAGATCTGACTACTTGGATATCTGACGTGAACGACTTTACCTGCAGAGTAAGAGCCCTGATTCAAGCAAGATAAACACATAAACCGCTTTATATCCTGGGACCAGCAGACCACCTGAGGAGCTGCAGCTGGACCCAGACCACAGACGCAGAAGCAGTTCAGTAGCTGCAGCCATGGTTGGTGTGAAGCAGCAGAATGACAGGGTGTCTCCTCCGGACGCCAGGTGGGGCTGGGTGATTGTCTGCTGCTGCTTCATGGTGACTGTCTGCACACGAGCAGTGACCAGGTAACACACACACACACACACAGACACACACACACTTCAGCTCTAGCATCTTGGTCATAAGTTTAACAAAACACCTCCATGGACACACACACACAGTAGTACCACTAAGATGTATGAGACCCAGGACCAGACTGAGGCTTTAAAGATGTTCATCCCAAACCAGCTCCAGGAGCTCAACTTTCTGAGCCATGTTTAATTTTATGAATGAAAGACTGTCACATGAGTCAAACATTTAGATTTGATTTGATTTGACAGGGTTTTTAAAATTAAAATGATTTTAAAAACTTCACCTGTTTATTTGCTCTGGAAACACTGAGATATCCATTGATGTAACTGTATCGGACATGTCCTAAAACCTAAAACTGTCAACACCATGAGGAGGTCAGACCAGCTTAAACAGATCCTTGTCCTCAGAAACACGATCCTGTGACAGACCGGATCATAAACCTGCAGCAGGAGGACATTCCTCTCTGTAAGGACTGGACTGTAGACCCACAGCACAATGACAACAACAACAACAACAACAACAACAACTATACCATCAAACTACAGTACAAACTGCACAAAGTATTCATCCCATTGCATGTTTTACCCTTTTATTGCTTTTATAAATCAACTATGTTCAACATAATTTGGCTTTTTGACCCAAAAAAATCCCCTTTAATGTCAAATTGAAAACTGAATTCTACAAAGTAATGATAATTAAATAAAAACATGTAACATAAAATAAGGGAATACATAAATATTCACCCCCTTCAAGTCAGTATTTAGTAGATAAACCATGGAGTCTGTGCAGATAGGTCTCAATCAGGCTTGCACATCTGGACACTGCAATTTTACTCCATTTTTTCCTCACAAAACAAGCTCTGTCAGGTCACACAGGATTTGGGTGTGAACAGCCCTTTTCAAGTCCAGGCACAAATTCTCTATCTCTATCATTGTCTTGCTGGAGAAATAATCTTCTCCCAAACTGTTGTTCTTTAGCAGATGGAATCAGATTGTCCTATATTTCCCTATATTTTGCTGCATTCATTTTACCTTCTACCTTTACAAGCCTTCTAGGGCCTGCTGCACCATGCTTTACAGTAGGGATGGTGTGTTTGTGGTGATGTGCAGTGTTTGGCGTCCGCTAAACACATAGTCTTGTCTGATGGCCAAAAAGCTCCATTGTGGTCTCATCAGACCAAAGAACCTTCTTCCACTTGACCATGGAGTCTCCAACATTCCTTTTGGCAAACTATAGTTGAGAATTAATATGATTTTTCTTTAACAGTGGCTTTCTTACTGCCACTGTCCCATAAAGCTTTGACTGGTGAAAAACCCAGGCAAAGATTGTTGAATGCAGAGTCTCTCCTGTCTCATAAGTGTCCTGGTGGCCTCTCTCACTAATCTCCTTCTTGCGCAGTCACTCAGTTTGTGAGGACGGCCTGATCTTGGCAGATTTACACTTGTGCCATATTCCTTCCATTTTTTGATGATGGATTTATTGAACCCCAGGGGATGTTCAGCGCCTTAGAAATTGTTTTGTATCCATCCCCTGACTTACACTTTTCAATACATTTTCTCTGATTTGCTTGGAGTATTCTTTTGCCTTCATGCTGTAATGGTAGCCAGGATTAACCTGATTAACCTGTACTACAATCACTTGAGACACAGTCACTACACTCAGGTAATCTCCATTCCACTAATCGTCAGACTACTAGCACCAATTGGCTGGACCTCTGTTCAATTAGGTCAGTCACTTTAAAGGGGGTGAATATTTATGCATTCATTTATTTTATGTTGCATGTTTTTATTTAATTGTCATTACTTTGTAGAATTCCGTTTTCAACCTGATTTTATTGAGGTTTTTTTTTTTTTTGGTCATTTTTTTGTCAAAAAAAAAAAAAAAAAAAACTAATTATGTTGAACATGATTGATTTATAAAAGCAATAAAAGGGTAAAACATCCAAGGGGGTGAATACTTTTTACAGGCACTGTACACCACAGTTCCTGTTATCCTCCATTCACTGTTCCTCTGTGATCTGTTTACACGAACACACACACACACACACACATGCATTTTCATATCTGTATATTTGTGAGGACCTTCATCAACATAATACATTCTCCAGCCCCTAAACTAAAATCAATCAGCAAAATTTCTGATGTGAAGCCGTTACCCAGAGAAATTGACCTAGATGACCTAATAATAAAAAAGAATCATGAGTTGGGACATATTATGTATTGCTGATTCAACGCTTCATGCTCCTGAATGCATCATGTTCCTGAATGTCTCACACTGCTGAGGAGTTGTGTCCATCTCAGTAGTGTGTTAAAAATATTACACATGTTGTCACTTGTACTCAAAGATGAACGATTACATTTTGGTGGTCAAAGGGCAAAGTTCAGTGTGACCTCACACCACGTTTCTGTCCATAACACAAGACTTAATACACCAATTAACTTTAGCTGAACTGGTCGGTGCATGTGCACAACCATGAGACGACGATTCTAGTTTTATTTTTGTTTTTATTTTGTGTTTGAAATGAAATAATCTGAGTTTATATTAACAAAAACTCTGAGAGATGCACAAATAAGATAATGGTTCCTTGTTCCGGGAATCAGTTAATCTTTGAATCCAAGTGACTGCATGTGTAATATTTTTCTTTGTGTTCAGCCAGTCTGGCTGTTTCCCTGTTTTGTTTTTTTAAACCATGTTTCAAAGCCTTGGAGCAGAAAGCACCTACATCATGTAGAACAGGAGACACACTGAACAGCACTGATGCCTGAACAAACACAAACCTCAGCAGCTCTGTGAGGGTAGTGGTGTGTTCAGGAGCAGCCTATTACCACATTTCTTACTTCTAAACTCAGACAAAACTGAAGTTATCATACTTGGTCCTAAACATCTTAGAACATCATTTTCAGATTACATAGCTAAGCTGGATGGCATTAACTTAGCCTCCAGTTCTACTGTGAGGAACCTTGGAGTAATATTCGATCAGGACATGTCCTTTTCCTCTCACATGGGACAAGTTTCTAGAACAGCTATTTTCCACTTACGCAACATTGTGAAAATCAGACACATCCTGTCTCAAAAGATGGTGAAAAGTTAATTCATGTATTTGTTACCTCATGACTGGACTACTCTAACTTTTTATTGTTCCAGTAACTTCATCAAAAACCTTCAGCTAATCCTGAATGCTGTAGCACGAGTACTGACAGGAAGTAGCACCAGAGATCATATTTCTCCTGTGTTGGCTGCTCTTCATTGTAAAATCTGGAGCAGAATTCAAAATCTTCCTGCCTACCTATAGGCTCCTTCACATCTTAAGGGGCTCATAGTTCCACTATCCCAATAGATCAGTGTGATCACTAACTGCTTGTTTACTTGTGGTTCCTAGAGTTTATAAAACTGCGGGAATTGTTGGGTTTCTTCTATAACATTGTTAAGAGAGATTGGGTTAGGAGATTGATGTTTTTGTGATTTATAATGAATTCCGTCACTACTGTCAATAACCACTAAACTTCTGTCTGCAGGTGTATCTCCATCTTCTTTGTAGAGTTTCAGGCTCACTTTGGAGCCGACTATGCTGCTACAGCCTGGATCCACAGCCTGGTTGACTGCACCACCATGCTCTGTGGTAAGTACTGTAACCAGACTACACCCAGACCAGTAACAGTACAGGGACCAGTGGTGGAAGCTGTGGTCATCCTGGGCGTATCGCTGCTCTTCAGATTTTATCAGGGTGAATGTGATGAATGTAGAACCGGCACTCACACTTCTTGACATCAGTGCTTTTTGTCCCTTCAGCTCCTCTTGGCAGTCTGGTTGGTAATCACTGGTCCTGCCGGGCAGCAGTGATGCTCGGTGGACTCCTGTCCTCCTGCGGCCTCCTCCTCAGCTCCTTCACCAACAGTCTAGAGGTGCTCTACCTCAGCATGGGAGTCCTCACAGGTCAGCTTACGCAAAATATCTCACTTTACAAACTATCTTTACATTTCAAAATGTCCTCATTGATCTCAACAACGTCTTTCTCCAGGTCTGGGTTTTGCTCTCTGTTACACGCCAGCCATCGCTATGGTCGGCTGTTATTTCAGGCAGAGGAAGGCGCTGGCGTATGGCATCGCCATGTCAGGAAGTGGGATTGGGACCTTAGTCCTTGCTCCGGCTGTGCAGCTGCTCATTGAGTTGTACTCGTGGAGGGGGGCACTACTCATCCTCAGCGCCTTCGTCGCCAACCTCTGCGTCTGTGGGGCGCTGCTCCGACCAATCACAGTGCAGGGGGAGGAGGAGGAGGAGAAGCATGAGGAGTCAGCAGGGCGGGGGGTAAATGGTGAGAAGCAGTGATGTTTTCTGTTTGTAAATGGCCTCTCTGAGTCATCTTTGTCATCATCATCATCATCATCACCTGTCTGTTTCAGGTGATGTCTCAGCACAGGATGCTGAAGTTGCAGTAAAACTCTCCAAAGAGTCTAAAAGCAACCTTTTGTCATCAGGGACGTCATCATCACCTTCATCCTTACTGCCACTGCCCCTGCTGCTGGGAAACTCTGCCCCCCAGGTGAAGAGAAAGTGGTGCTTCAGTTCCTGCTTCCTGTCCGGCAAGGAGTACCGCTTCCTGTTACTGCCACATTTCCTTGGCCTGGCTGCATCCTTCCTGTTCCTGGCCAGTGGCTGTAGTCTCCCCTTTGTTTACCTGGTGCCCTATGCTCTGAGCGCTGGAGTCAGCCACCAGCATGCTGCCTTCCTCATGTCCATCCTGGGAGTCATTGACATCGTGGGAAACATCACATTTGGCTGGCTGACAGACCACCGGTATGACTGGGTCAGAGAGGAAATGTCTGCCAAAAACAGGCAGTCCCACTGAATCACATTAAGTTTACTAACACCTGTTAAAATTGCTGCTACTGAGGCATGCTAAGCTAGCTAGCTTTAGCAGCAGGAGTGTAGTTGTTTTTCTGATTTTTGTACAATGTGAAACTGAACCACAGTGATTTTTAACAGCAAACATTAGCATTTTAGCATAAGCATATTATCGTTAAATAAGTTATTTTTATATTAGAACCTTTTTTAATTAGCAGTTACACAGGGATAAAGATCAACATTTTAACTGAACATAAACATGTTGTTTTGCATGTTTATGTGTGGAACATCTTTTCCACAGTACAAACAGTCTGTACTGACACTGAGTTGTGTCCTAGTAAATGAGTAGTAGAAACAGTAGATCAATGTTGAAGTGGTCTGGCTGTTCTTTAACCTTGAACCCGGGCTGAACTCTGCTGGGATCCACTGACAGAGCAACGTCAGATAAACACCGTCAGTGCTCCATGTGGAGATAAGACAGGATCAAATGAAAGCAATAAACTGAGTCTAGAAACGGAAGGGTCAGTTCACCCCAAATTACAAACCACATGGTGTGTGGACGCAAGAGTCTAAGATGTTTTTTTTTTTAAACTAGTTTGATTTTTAAAGTGTGAGTGTTACAGAGTTTTGTTCTCAGTGTTTGTTCTCTAAATACTACATTACCCATGATCCTCAGCTCCCATTAGAGACATAAGTTGCAGCAGCAGTAAATCAAAAACCTGATCTGATGCTGCAAACTGAATCACCTTTTCATATTTTTGCTCAAATGCACCATGGTAGTCATGGTTTAACATCTGTCTGATATTTGTGTATCTCAGGTGTTTGAAGCCGTACCGCCTGGCGTGCTACATCTTCTCAGTGGCAATGGAGGGTCTGTGTTGCCTCTTTGCGCCACTGCTCTGCTCCTTCCCACTGCTTGTTCCCTTTGCCGTCCTCTATGGATACTTTGACGGCGCCTACGTGGCTCTGATACCTGTGGTGATATCAGACGTGGTCGGTGCTCCTTACCTCTCTTCTGCGCTGGGTGTGGTGTACTTCCTCCACGCCATCCCCTACCTCATTAGCCCGCCTATTGGAGGTGAGGAGAACAAACATGGTAGCCACTGGCTTCCAAAGCTCAGGATCTCCCTCAGTGATGTGATAATAAACATGATATTTTTACATTTCTGTAAACAATGTAAAAGGGCTCCAAATCTTGTGGTCTGCTTGTGTGACAAAAGAAACATTATTGTCTTTTGGCCGAAGGAGGGGGGCTGTAGCTCAGGAGGTAGAGCGAGTCATTCACTAATCAAAAGATCGGTGGTCATCTCCTACAGTCCGTATGTCAAAGTGTCATTGGGCAAGATACAGAACCCCAAATCTCCCCCAATGGCTTTTCCATTGGTGTGTGAATGGATGAATGACAAGACTAGAAAAGCACTGGATACAGCCACTTGCCATTTATAAAAGTGAAGGCTCAGCAGGACATAGTCTGATGCTCCAGGACTATCCAACAGCAGATAACAGCTTCTTGCCACGTTACTGTACAGTCAGCTCATTGGTCAGTCAGCATTAGCAACACGTTAACGTCCCAAATGAAGGCAAAGGACAGGGCTGGTATCTGAAACGCTCAGTTCACTCCACAAACACTGATTATCTGCAGCTCAAACACACAACCTGTTACCACAGGGAGTCAGCTTTCACATCTGCGACAGTTTCATGTTTCCCACGCTGACTGTGTTAGTGAATTCTAGATAGATTCACAGAACTTCAGGTACATCAGGTAACAATGGTCACAACTTCACTCCAATTAAACTCTACCCTCTTTACAACATGAGCAGCCAATTACAGCTTCCACTGCTCACACTGTCACTCCAATCAATGTGTTTATTTGACATGTGGTATTCAGTTTTAACATTTACCATTAGCATGTTGATATTAATATAAGAGTTTAACTTATTTCTATTATTTTTAAAACTGGCATTTAGCATCTTAACCTCAGCATTTTTCACATTAACAGTTAGTATCAGGTTTCTTTTTGTTTTATTAACAACACATCTTTACATATGGAGCGGTGAAACTAGTTGAAAATAAAAGATGCTAACAGAATGCTAACGCCTGAACTCTTCTTCTTTGGTTGAAGGTTGGCTGGTCGACATCACAGGAAGTTACACAGCCACGTTCTTTCTCAGTGGTATCGCCCTGCTGTCAAGTGCGCTTGTTCTAACCACCGTTGTTGGGATTCGTCGTTGCTGCCACCGCCACTTCACTACTGTTGTCAAGGACGCTGAGCACGACCCCCTCCCTCTCTGCCCATCTGACCAATCAGGTTACTCCGCTGCTCTCAACAAGATGGCAGTTCATCAGGACTCATAGCCTCAGAGGAAACAACCAATCATGCCAATCATCGCCAGAAGACTGAAATAAGACCTCCTCTTATTTGTTTATAAGCTACTTTGAACATGTAACCAGGTCACATAGTCTGCACAAATGCTGCATCGCCAGCAGACAAGTAAAAAACAAAAAAAAATAATACCAGTAATAACATGGTGATGTCACCATGTCTGAGAGCTGAGAGATTTTAAAGTGTTTTGTGATGTGATCTGAGTTGGAAAAAAAAAACAACTTATCATGTGTCACCTATAATAACTGTCCTGATTATGAAATGAATAGTGACAGGAAGTTTATACTGTGAAATTATTTAATGATAATGTAACTGTTTCTAATAACCTAGAGCAACAATTATTTTTTAACAGAAGTTTGCTGTTGCCTTTTTTTTAAATTAAGGCATCATTTGCCTTTCATACCGAACAGCGGGTTTTTTATGGTCGTGGGTTTTGTCATTAAAACTTAAGTGGTAGCTTGGTGTTGATTGCTACCGGCAGTGATCTGTCAAATACCCTCAAGTGTGAGTGTATGGAGATAATTTTTATTTTTATTCAAGGGTGCTGATTCATGTCGGATGTCAAAATAAGTCATGCATACAGAAAACAAAACGTCTTAGAACCGTGACACCTCAACCATACGGAGCCCCTGAAGGGACATGGAAGGAAAAAAAGATGGAAAAAAAAAAAGTGTAGTATTTTTCCTTCCATGACCCTTTAGGGGCTCCGTACAACCATTATTTTTATTGTTGATGTTTATTAATTAAAGAAACATTCTGTCAGTCACATCTCCTGTCTTGCTGATGCTAACATGCATGTTAGCATGAGTATAGATGTTTGACTTCTCATGCATGATGTTTGTGGTGTTTGTGTGTGTGGACCTTCTTAGCCGCCATAGCAGTAAAGTGAGGCAAAGGAGGAGGCAAGGAATCGTTTTTATTCATTTTTTTATAGAGAAAGAGATTAATCATTCTCTTTGCGCTTTTATTAGCCCCACAAACTAAAAACTAAATACATGAACTGTACAGTTAAAAACAGACTCAAAAAGGAGATTTTATTCTCCTGTGGTTTTTCTTTCTTTCTTTTTTTTTTTTTAAAGTGTCTTCTGATGTGGTGATGTCACACAGGGTGACCAGGTCACTTCCTGCAGGTTTTGGAGCGCAGTTGTCGCTTGATGATATTATGGTCGCTCTCCTTCACCTCCTCTGCTGCTCTGGATGTTGTCTGAACAAAAACAAACACTTTGTCACTGGCACAGTTTCAGATCAGACACCCTCCACACATCCTCACTGTGTAACCAGTTACTGGGACGACATGTGGGCAACTACAACTTCATGAGAGGCCAAACCGCAACCTTTTTTAGTATTAGCAAGTTGATGTTCGTCTCACCATGTTCGGAGAGTCGAGCAGAGATGAGGCATCTGTCTTATAAAGCTTTCTCCGTCCTCGTCTGGGTATGGTTGCTGTGGTAACGGCCTCTTTCTTCTCCACCGAGTGACCGCTGACCAGGCCAATGATGGTTTTGGCTACAAGGGGCAGAGGGAGAAGATGGGACGTTTAACTTAGAACTCAGCGACACAGAGCTGCTGACTGACCAACGCCTCCTGCTGGACACTGACCTTTGCTGCTCAGGATGGAGGGCGAACTCTGGAGCAGCTCCCCGATCTTCTGCAGAGCGCCATCCGTCTTCTCCTGGAGAAACACCAACATGTCAAACAGTCTGTCTACATCACGGCTGTTCATGACCCTGCACCACCAACACCTCACCTGTTTGTTCCGTCCTCTCACTTTGTTCCTCTTATTCTCACTGAAGACCAGGTCCTGAAATGCAGAGACAGACAGAGACACGCTGACGCGCTGGACATTGATGGACGTCCTGGTTCACAGAACAGGGACAGTGAATGTCCTCACTGTCAGTCGGCCGTGGCCTTAAATGAGGTTAGATGTCCTTATCTGACAGAACTGGATCCCAGAGATCAGGAGCAGAATGTATCAACTGATCTAATGTTTTATGAAGTTTTTTTAACTAAAATGTATCCAGTTTAGCCATTTATAAACATCCAGTGACCACTAAAGCAACATTTCACTACATATCTCAATCATAACTAATTCTCCCCTAATTTTAACCAAACCTGAAAACATGTTTTCACCTGTAACATGAGTCTGTATCAAATAGATTTAAGACCCCGCAACAAAAGGAACACCAAGACCACCCCCCACACACACACCTCCACCTCATAGCTCTTCCTCTTCCTCCCAGTGTTTTTTTGGGTTCTCTTTTTGTCAGGGACGTTGGACCTCAGAGGGGACATGTCCTGCTCAGAAGGACAGATGGACGGACACAGAGAGAGAGGCTGTAAGTCTCAGCGCCTTCATTTCTACTAGTTACTAATGGATGAATCAGTTTGATCATGCAATCAGTTACAACACAGTATCTCAGAACTGAATGTCTGAAATAAATGAGTGTGTGCAAACGTTGCCCTGGGGCCACATGCTGTGATGTCAGCAGGACCAGGAGAAGATCAATCTACTTAGATAACATGCACCATCAGAACAAAGACTAATATAACGGTGACCAACTTCTTGTTCCCAGGGAAGTTCTAATAAGAGTTAGGAGGCACAAAGCCAGTGCCACTGAGCTGTTACTGGACCAGGTCCAGACCATTTGGGGGACATTAAATGTGGAGGATGTTCACACCAACCTGTGTCTTCTCCTCCTTCAGTCTCTGTAGTCGCTCCATCTCTCTCCTCACTGCCTCAAACTCTCTGGTCTTCCCCCCTTCCTCCTCCCCCTCCTGTCGTCTCTCCCTCTTCTCATTGAGTCTCTGGATCTCCTGCTTCAGCTCCTCCACCACTGACACTGTCCTCTCCTCCTGCCACCACCACGTTCTCCTTCCTCCTCCTCCTCCTTACTCTGCAGCTCCTCCTTCAGTCGCTCCAACTCTGATTGAAGAATAATAATAATAATAATAATAATAATCATCATCATCATCATCATCATCATCCTTCTCAGATCCTTCTTCTCTTTCAGACCTTACCTTGTCTCAGAGTCTCTGTCTGTCTCTGAGCGTCCTCCATGAGTGTGTCCTTGTCTGTCAGGATTTGACGCAGCTCTGACACAAAGACATAAACCTTCATAACAGTTTCCACTCATTGTCAGGGCGACAACTTCGACCCTCATCACAACTAACAACCCGTGTGACTTTTTTTCCCATCCTCCTCACCTTCATTCTCTCTCCTCCTCTGCTCCTCTGATCTCTCCATCTCATCCAGTCTCCCCTGCAGAGCTTGACCCACTGACTGGAGCTCCGCCCTCAGGTGGGACAACTCTGATTTCTGATTGGCTAACTCCTCTGTGAGCTCAGCACACCTCTTCTCACTGAAAGTGGCCAGAGGACAAGGACAGCAGATAAGGAGAGAGGACAGTTATTGTGTATCAACAGCGAATTGGCATGTTTTGTCTCAACCTGCTGGTTTTGTTGAACATTAATCAACAAGCCCTGATAGATGGCAGTTTTATTGATGTGTGATCAGACTCATCCACCTGTGTCTCAGTGTGTCCTCCAACTGGCTCTTCTCTCTCTGCAGATCTTGAATCTGTTGGGATTTCTCTGCTGAACTCTGCAGCGCTGCCTCACTCTCCTTCTTTAGCTCAGCCATAGCGGCGTGAAAAACACTGCTGCTGCTGCTGCTCCGCCCCTCCTCCAACTGACATGATTAACAATCAGTTTATTAGTGACATGAACACCTGATCAATCCACCAGGTAACCTGTCAGAGGACAAACCTTGACTTCCTGTTTAAGAGCCTCCACTTCCTCTGTCAGAGTGTTGATGGTTTTGGTTTTCACCTCTGATTGGCTCTGCAGGTCCTGCAGGTGGGTCTGTGTGGTGTTGAGCTGCTCGGTTAGACTGTCTGACATGTCTGTTTTCTCTTTAAGCTGCTTCTGGAGGCTGGTGACCTGGAAGAGTTAGTAGACAGAGTTAGTGACAAGGACAATGAGCTGAGACGGAGCGAATGCAGATGTTAAACAGCAGTTGCACCTCTGTCTGCAGCTGGAAGATGCCATTCACCAGAGCCTTGTTCTCCTTCGTCAGTCTGGATGTTTCTCTTTGTTCAGACTCCAGAGACGAAAACACAGAGACACAGTTTGGACACTCATCCAGATCTACAAGAAGAGATGGGGGAGACAAACACAGAGCTGAGGTAGTGTCAGGCATTTTGTGTTCTGTTGTCCTCTCTGACTGCTCCTACCTGTCAGCTGCTGCACCTCCTGTTTCAGTTTCTCCACCTCGTCCTTCTTCCTCGTCAGCTCCTCTTCCAGCCCCTTCCTCCTCTCCTCCTCCTCTCTCAGCTGGATGATGGTCTCTTCCTTCTTGTCGTTTTCCTCCTGGAGCCTCCAGATCTCCTCCTCCAGAACCGCTAAGAGGAGAGACAAAAAAAAAACATTTTAAAAACAGAATGAGTTTGGATTACAAACCTCCTCCTCTTCCACTTCTCACCTCTCTTCTTGGCTGGTATTCCTCTCTCCTCATCTTCCACACTGTTACGCTGGCGTTTCTTGCTGCCGTCCTCCTCCTCTCCTGCCATTCTCCTTGTGCAGTGGCAGGTCTGCTGAAGCTCCAGCAGCTCCGACCTGATTGACTCCACCAGAGCTCTCTGTGAGACAGGAGGAGCAACAAAAAACGGTGACACCAACAGAACCCGACCTCAAACTGGAACACTGATTGATGGAAGGAATGTGTGTTTACATCTCTGCTGGCGTTGTCCACAGTTTCATCCATGGCCATCTGGAGTTTGTTGATGACGTCATCTTTCTGCCGACAGATCTCCATAAGTTCTGATGCCTTCTGTTGCTGCTGCTCCAAACTCTGGGAAACAACAGGCCACAGCGTCAGGAATGTGATGTTACCACAAATCAAACAAATGAAGAAGAAAGTGATGTCACATCTGGAACCACAAAAGGAAGACAGTGTCCATGTGTCTGTCCTCAGCTGCATCCTTCATGGTCTGGTTTTGTTGTCTGTATATGCTTCAGATGGAGACTAGTCAGTCTCGTTTCAATGGCTCCTTCAAATGCTGCTGAAAAATTCAGCTTCTTTTCACAGTCCAGCAAAAGAAGCTGAATTACATTTTATCTACAAGGCATAAAAATTATCTTGCAGCAGTGGGTGTAAATACATAAAGGATGTAAATAGGAAATTCTTTGTAGGCTGGACATCTCATTTAAGGACTGATGGTTTGGCTGTGACTTCTGCAGACCAGGTCCTCTGATGAATGCGGCTGAGAACTGGGACACAGCTTGGGTTTACATTACCTCCATGGCTTCTTGCAGTTGGTCAAGTGACTGCTGCTTCTCCAATCGCAGCGCCTCCAGCTCTGCATGTAAACAGGTCAACATTCAAATCAACAGTCAGAGAAATAAACTGTGATTATGTATGCACGCGCGTGTGTACCTGCAGTGTGTGTGTGTTCAGCCAGACAGCGGTGGACACTCTGCGCATCCTCTCTGATCTTCTCCAGGTCCGAGCCCACTGAGCTGATGATTCCCTCCAGCAGAGCCGTCTGCTCCTCCTGACAAACAATCAGCATGGGAGCTGTAAGTCACCTGATATCAGTGGGAAAACAACCTGTCTGAGCAAGACGGTCACAAGTGACATTACTCACCTTGTTGCTGTCACTGTTGGCGGCAGACATGTCGACCGTCCTGCTGACCAGGTTTTTTAGGATCTCCACCCTCTTCTCAGCTCGCTCCTCCAGGATCTCCCGCTCCTTCTCCAGACGATCACTGACACACAATTATCGGTTACACATACTCGCATGGACTACTGGCTTATCATCAGCAGGTTCTGGATAATCTATGTCTATCACGTGTTGGTTAGATGATGGTGTTCACTGTTACCTGTAGTCTTTCTCCATCTTGTTAAAAAGCTCAATGAACTCAGCGCTGACCTCTTCTCTGATTTGGGCCTCCAGGACCAGACGCAGTGCTGCCTCCCTGTCAGCCTACAAACAGACACAGACACACACAGACACACACACACACACACCAGGCCTCAATGGTATGTTGCCACAATCTTTGACATCATAGCGCTCTGTGTAGTAGCACAAAAGGACCAATAGATGGCATGTTCTCTCTAAAAAAAACCCTGTCTGTTCTACCTCAGTAAACAACATTACCTTCTCTTCCTCCATGGTCCTGTCCCGTTCATCCCCTCCTGCCTCCAACACAGTTCCCTCCATCACACTCTCATCTTCGTCGTCCTCCTCCTCTTCGTCGCCCTCCTCCTCATATTCATCCTCTAGTACGTCCTCCAGTGTCGTCTCCCAGGCAACCAGTGAGCTCTTCCTTCCCCGCCCTGACACATTTCTGCGACTGTCTGCCTCATCAATAATCATCGACACCTCCATTGCTGACCTCTGGGGGGCGTCATCTGGGACTACTGGCCTCGTGTTCAACACCACCACCTGAACAGGAGAACTGTTAGTTACATACCCCCTCATGCTTGTGTGTGTGTGTGTGTGTGTGTGTGTGTGTGTGTTTGTACCTTCTGTGCTAGAGCAGAGAACTTGAGGACATTGAGTGTCTCATCATAGCAGGAAGCATTCTGGTTGATGTTAACGACCATAGACACGCGGCCGGCACCACAGAAGAAAAACTGCAGGAAGTGGGTCAGTTTTGACTCCCTAAAGGGAATGTGGTGCTGGAACCTGCACAAAGACAGAAGCATTACAGTCTCTTTGATTTTTCATTGCCTGAAGTTCCTAGCAGAGCATGCTAATGTGGCGTGGTCATACTTCGCATGCTGGTTGAGCCTCATGGCACTGATGCACTTCCCGAGAGTCAGCAGAGAGTTGTTTATGTTTCCTGCCTCCTTCAGTCTCTCTCCAGTGTTGTGAGTCCGAGAGCAACGCTCCGAACCAGCCAGATCACACAGAGCCAGCCTAAACATACAGCAACATCACTATCATTACCATGATCAGCCTCTGCGCTAAGGTCAGAACATCCTGGCTGTCACTCTTACTCGCTGATGCCAAGGACTCTGGGAACGCCAACGTCGTCCACTCGGAGGATCCTGATGGAGAAGATGCTGTGGCTGCAGAGACAGACAGACGCTAGTCAGGGTGATTTGAGTCTGTGTGAGCGCGTGTGAGTGTATGAGTGTGTGTGAGTGTGTATGCTGACCTCCTGCTTGACAACTGATTAAGCCTGGTGGAGGAGAAACTCTGGTTCCTCCTCCCAATCTTCATCACTCTGTAGGCCTCCTCAGAGCTGTTCACTGGGACCCATCGCAGGTCTGCAATGTCAATATGGACACACACATGCATGCACATACACAAGTATGAAGATTCTGAAGCCAATTTAACCCTGACACTAGAAAAATCACAGGTTTGTTGGGAAAAACCTAAGGCAAAAACCTACCCTCATCAAAGAAGCTCTGATACAACATAAACATACACATACACACACCTTTGATGAAGGAGTTTCCTTTGACATCCTGAGACAGACGCAACACCGTCCTCTTTTGGTGCCCACTGGGAACCTGAACATTACAGATGGATTAGACAATGAGAGGTGACCGATCATACAGTGTTTTCTGAAGCACTGTTTTAGCTAAGGCAGCCAACTTGACAACACACACTCTCTGCCTTTACAATATATATTAAAAAAATCATATGAATGTATAAAAAAAAAAAAAAAAAAAAATACTATAATACTTAAAAAAAAAGAATCTTGCCAAATATCTATGGGACTGAACAGCTGAATCTGGTGATAAAATACATCACTGCTCCATGTATTGTCTTTCGCCAAACATTCAACATTGTTGACATCCTGCATTTAGTCTACAAACAACCTGTCACTGTAGGAATGACAGGTCAGATTGAGGTCAGATAATTATTTATCTGAACCCCTTCAAATAGCAGAATAACATCAGTTTGCTATAATATCTGCAACTATATCTTCTTATCTACGCTACTGTTCAATTTTAATCTGTTGCATCTCACAGTTTGCACTTAGTTTTCCCTCATATTGTACCCAGGAAGGGTCCACCATTTTCCTGCAGGAAACAATGAATCATCTTAACACTGAGGTATAATGAATATGTGAACCATTTTTAAGGATTATGTAAACGATAGCCCTCACAAAAGTACAAACCTGTTCCAGCAGATCATGGATGTTGTCGTTGTAAATCTCACAGAATGAAACCCAGACGGAGAAACGGACATTTGAATCACCGTCCACACAGAAACTGTCACTTTCAGGCACACTGTTCAGACTGCTGTCACTGCTGAGAGATGAGCCTACACATACAGACACACATGTTCAATACTGTGGATTAACATGGTAGCAGATCTGACTATGGAGTCAATTTCTCAATTCTGTTTCCAAACCTTCAAGAAACGTGGATCTTCCAGATGCCAGGCTCTTGTCTGTCTGCAAGGAGAAAGTAGAGACACACTGTTACACTGTGTCACTGTGAGATGATTATATCTATCTGTATTTACTGACTCACCTCTTTGAGCAGCCTTAGCAAGTTTCTCTTGCTGCTGCTCTCTGCTGCCTGCTGGTCTGGAGTCAGTCTGCTGAAGTCCCTGCAGCGCTGAGGTTTCAGGTCAGTGCGACTGTACAGACGACCCTCAATGCTATTGAAGATGACTGAAAGAGACCTGGGCAGCAGACCTGAGTCATGATCCGGACCTGAGAGAAGCAAACAGTCATTCAAAGTTTTCCATCACAAAAAAACAAAGTCTATTCTTGTGCTGACTGTTGATCACAAACAGTAAAACACAAAATATGAATAAATGCACTGCTGGCCACTGTGGTGCCTTTAAACGTCTTGTTTTGTGTGACCAGAATTTAGACAATCAGGCACTTTTTGCATCTAAAACTGCCATGATGTTTCTAACCGAGGAAGGTGAAGGTTTTTCCAGCGTTGGTGACTCCATACGTGAACACCAGACTGTTTCCTCCATGTAGAACATCTCGGACCAAACTACGGACTGAACCCTCAAACACCTTCCTCTGACTGGCCTCCGGACCAAACACCTCAACAACAACAGAACACAACATGAACATTCATTTTCAAAAGCATCCCCAATGATGTCACAGTAATTTAAAGAAACTGCTGCTTCAGCCTTGACACAAGGAACAATACAGGTGATGTGAGCGCTACCTGTGTGAAGTTGAACCTCTGAGCTGTCTGTGGGAGGGACTTCTCACTCTGCCGGTTTAATTGACAGCTCCTGGGAGCCTTGAGGACCACAGTGTCAGGTCCCTCAATTGTCACACATTCCTACAGATGAAAAACAGACCTGCTTCAGTTGTTTTTGTATCAACAAATGAGTCAGAAACCATCAGAAACCAGAGGACACTGTCAAGTCAAATCAAAATCTTAGTATTAATCATTACAAACAATATCCTAGTTATAAATACGGAACAAAAACAACTACATAGTGTCTTATTTTCAAGCAACAGAGAGGAGAGAGGATACATTTTTGGGGTTTTGTTTGTGTTCTTTTAGATAGATCCTTTGTTGGGTGGATTGTCTTAGGCTATCGGAAGTTATTCAGGCCTTGTTCATCACTTTCTGACTGATGAAACAGTTCATCAGTCACTGTGTTACTATGATACCTGTGACTCTCCGTTGTCGCTCTCGGCTGCAGTGAAGGGCCGGACCCTCAGGTAGACCTGCAGGTTCTCTGACTGTGATTCAGCACTATCCTGCTGAGAGACAGAACAATAATGTAACACAGTACACAGCAAGTTACAACCTACGGAAAAATCAGTCACATTATCTTGACCAGCTGCAGACATGTGAAACCTACCTGTTCTGGCAGAGCACTAAATTCACCCAGCAGGTCTCTGCGTATGTCTTCCACCTCCACCGGGCCGACTCTCTCCGGCTTCCCGGCCAAACATGTTTCCATCATGTCTGCTAACATACATCACGTAGATCGTTAGACTTCTGGTCTTCAGTTAAACTGCACATTGTTCTACCAGATCTTAATCCTAATCTTTTAATGTTTAAAAGCCCACAGTCACTCTGGACTAGTTCATTAAAGACCAGCTGATTCGCCCGGATCGTTTCCAGAGCAAGTGAATTCAAGAAAACCAAGACCTAAGAGCTGACATCTTTTTAAACTAGGTCGGTTCTTATCTCCCTGCGAACAGTGTTTAATTACTCGCAGTTTTCTTTGTATGTAACGGAACAGTTAAACATGTGCAGATTTAATTCAGTTCAGGGAAAACAAAACATGTTCGAGCTAGTCAACCGTAAAAAGATGAAATTAACTCACTAAACTCAGCAGTGGTCAGACACAAAGAACATAATTCAGACCACATAATAGGTAAATTGCAGCAAATGAGAGCTGAGGATCGTTTTAAACTATCGTTAACTTTGTTGTTAGCATTAGCCACAACTAGCTAAACCCATATACGCGAGTTGCCAACATGTTTGTCTTTAGATAAAGAAAGCTATGCACGGCTATGTGTATAACACAGTTACGCACCCACAATATACAATTTATGAAAAATGTAACTCACTTGACGTATTTTATTCACCAGACTCTGTATTTAAGGCAGAAAACATCGAAAAGGCGTCACTAGTTAGCTCGGGTTGCTCCGCGCTCTACTTTTTAAACTGAGACTAGGAGACCAATCAGATACTATCAGAAAGATACGTCACAGATCTCGTTCGTGTATTGTTTAAGATCTCACGAGATTACCCGTGTGAAGAAGGTACATACAGATGACGGCGTATTCATAATTATAATATATATTGTTTATTTTCACGCACAAATAGATACATTCCATAAATAAAATAAAAACTAGAAATAATAAAAACATACCAAATAAATAAATAGATACCAACGCTTGAGAAGACGTCATCAGAGAGGGACAGCAGTCGCAGACATAGCGCGGAGGCAGATCAGGACCGAAGCAGATTTATGGTTTCTAAGGCGGATTATAGGCTGTGGAGCCGCAGCTAGCTGCTGCTTACGCACCGTGTGCGGGTCTGGACCGACCGAACCGCCTCAAACGAGCATCTCCACGTTTATTGAAGCGTTCTCGTCCTGCTTCGTGATAAAAAAAAAAAAAAAGAAGACGACTTCAGGATCAAGGTGACGCTGGCAACATGTTTCCATGACAACGGCTAAACTACGAGAGATGCGGGTTTCATTATCGGTGTTATCTTCAGTGACCGATGTTACTGCTATAATATCTGGTCTTATTTGTCAACAAAGCTGAATTAACAGCTCAGTTTGTGATCGATTATCACTTTTAAGGCTTTAGACATCAAATTCTTTATCTGT
Organism: Polydactylus sextarius; assembly: GCA_016801845.1. Lineage (NCBI taxonomy): Eukaryota > Metazoa > Chordata > Actinopteri > Polynemidae > Polydactylus > Polydactylus sextarius. The sequence continues at coordinate 2,181,409 of CM028920.1, read as the reverse complement.
TCTTTATGCTTAAGTGTTTTCATGAGAGGCTGTGTTTAATTCAGACCACTATCATTTATCGATAATTAATTATTTGAATCAACTCATGTTGCAGCTCAGACACCGACTAATACTTTATTTATCAGTTATTAATTAGATCAAATGTTGGGTTTACACTTGATTTGACCTCTGCAAACAACTCAACAACTCTGACCCTGTGTTCACTCAGGGGTCACCTGTTCCTGTCAGTCTTCCCTGTGTGAACAAGGTTCAGCTCTGCTCTCATCATGTCAGAGTCAAGTGGTGATGGTGGAAAGTGGCTGGACGCTCACTATGACCCTGTTGCGGGCTTGTACACCTTCTCATCCTGCGTGGACCTGGCGGACCTGAGTGGGGATGGGGAGAGTCGGCTGGTGGTGGGGGATCTGGGCTCGGGCTCGTCAGGTATGAAGCTGAAGGTTTACCGTGGCACGGCGCTGACCAGCGAGAGCACCCTGCTCGATCTGCCTGCTGGCCTTGTCGCTTTTTTCATGGATCTGCATGAGCCGCGCATACCCGCTGTCGCTGTGGCATCTGGACCCTGCGTCTACGTCTACAAGAACCTGAGGCCATATTTCAAGTTCACCCTCCCCGGACTGGAGGTCAACTCACTGGAGCAGGTCTGTATCTGGACTGTTGCTGGACTTAGTTTTCTTAACTATGACTTTGTATAAGGACATGACAGGCACATGACAGTGTCTAAAGACTCAAGCTGTGTCCCAGAGCCCTTGAAGTGTGAGTCTAGTCCCCACCGATGACACATATAGACAATGAGTCCAGCCGTTGAAAAACACAGCTTAGGACTGACACACAGTCCTCTAGATATACAAGATACACAAGACACAATCAGGATATTTACTACTACTGTAGTGGTAAAATATCAGACTATCTGTAACATGATTCTGTGTTTTGATTGGTCAGGATGTGTGGCAGCAGGCGAGAGAGGGTCAGATTGACCCCCTGACCCTGAAGGAGATGTTGGAGAGTGTCCGGAAGAAGGCCGACATCCCACTGTCAGTCCGCTCACTCAGATTCCTTTCCCTGGAGACCAGCGACATGGACGACTTTGTCCAGCTTCACAAACAGCAGCCTATTAGACGCCAGGTAATGGCCATACAACATTAACAAATACAGCTTCAAGTGTAGCACTGCTATAGCTAAGTTATCCACCAGAGCGCATTGCAGAGTCAGAGCAGTGGTGCAGGGGGTTGTTATAACATGACTGTTTTGTTTCAGACGGTCATCACCTGCATTGGCACTTTGAAGAAGAGCACAGCAGATGAAGATGGTGTCAGCTGTTTGGTTATTGGCACAGAGAGCAGTGACGTCTACATCCTGGACCCTGAAGCCTTCATCATCCTCTCAAAGGTAAAATGCTCATCACACACTACTGCACTCACAAACCCACACACTAAAATATCTTGGGAAAATAAGAAAATCCAGAACTGATCACAGGCCTTAAATCTCTAGAATCACTACAGTGTTGTGTGATTTCAGTGTGAGTCCTACGACTTGTTTGAATTTAAATACCGTCTGTTTCAGATGTCATTGCCAGCCGCTCCCACCATGATGGACGTGACAGGTCAGTTTGATGTGGAGTTCCGCATTACAGTAGCCTGTCGCAATGGAAATATCTACGTCCTGCGCAGGTGAGGTCACTGGTCATCATCTAATACTGTACAGTTGGGGAAAGAGGAACAGTTGGTTGGTTTGAGCCAACTGATGTTTGTTTTGCTGCTCCTCAGGGAGTCGGACAAACCCAAGTACTGCATCGAGCTGTCGTCCCACCCGGTCGGTCTGGTGCGAGTTGGGAAAAACGTTGTGGTGGGATGCACCGATGAGAGCCTGCAGGGCTTTACACAGAAGGTTAGTGACAGAATGTCTTCACTTCCTGTTTACTTCTGCTGTTCTAGGAAAGACAAAGATGCTCAGTCTGTATGTATCTATTGTTGTGACCTCAGGGCAAGAGGCTGTGGAAGACAGTCCTGCCTGCTCCCATCACCACAATGGCAGCCATGGACCTGCCCACGCGGGGCTTCCAGGCTGTTCTGGTGGGTTTGGCTAACTGTGAGGTGCAACTGTACCGTGACAAGAACCTGTTAAGCACCATCAAAACACCCGACGTGATCACCAGCATCTGCTTTGGTCGATATGGGCGCGAGGACGGGACCCTGATCATGACCACGAAGGGGGGAGGGTTGATGGTGAAGATCCTGAAGAGGACGGCCGTTTTTGACGACAGGGACAGTGCTCCAGGGCCGCCGCTGGCTCAGAGCATCCGCCTCAACGTGCCCAAGAAGACCAAGCTGTATGTGGACCAGACTCTGCGGGAGCGGGAGAATGGCCTGGCCATGCACCGCGCCTTCCAGATGGACCTTAGCCGCCTGAGACTCGCTGCTGCCAAAGCATACGTCAAGGCACTGGAGTCCAGCCTGACACCGATGTCCTCCAGCCTTGCCGAGCCACTCAAGATGAACGCCGTGGTCCAGGGTCTGGGGCCGTCCTTCAAGCTGACCCTGAACATCCAGAACACAGCAGCCTGTCGGCCCGTCATGAACCTGGCCGTTAGCTTCCTGTATGATGAGAGCCTGTACCGCATGCGTAACCCGTACATGAGGATACCGCTGCTGGTGCCTGGACTCATCTACCCTGTGGAGACCTTCGTGGAGTGCACCAGTGACAGGGGCATCGCTGACATCATCAAGGTGTTCGTCCTGCATGAGGGGAAGAGTTCGCCACTGTTGACGGCTCATATCAACATGCCAGTGAGTGAAGGACTGATGCTCAACTGACGACAGGACGCCACAGCACCAAATGTCACAGATTCAACTTCTGTCCTCAAAAGAATAAAATTAAATTATTAGAAAAAAAAAAAAAAATTGAACAAAGCTATAAGACACGTGAATCCAGAGATACAGATTTATTCAAACATTAGCTTAATGAGACTTGAGACACTGCAGATGTTCCGCACGTGTTATGAGTTTATTTTGAACAGTAATGACAAAGAGGTTAGTGAGATGAATCAAAGATTCGCCATCATTATGTTGTTCTCAGGGATTAAAGTACTTTTTACCCACTTGTACACAAACACCAACAGGACACAAGTGTTACATTGAATTGTTACACAATCCTGTACTTTCTAAATGTAGGGCTTGTGATGTAAAAATAAACAGTTTATTTCAAAATAGTTTGTTTCTTGGACTAAACAGTGAATTGAATAATCATTAACTTTTCATTTGGAAACTTTGTCCTTTAGTTGAGTGGAAAGTGTTCACAGTTTATTTGAAATATATAGTATACATAGAGCTGAACTTAAATAACAACAGAGCCGTAACTTAATTGAACCAGGAGGGGGCAGATTTTCTGTCCGTCTGTCCACACCTGTGGTGCAAGAGGTCAGAGTTGAGGTAAATATCTTCTGTTTGAATCCAGAGTCCACAGACGTCTGTAAGTCAAATACAAACAGATAAACAATAAAATGTTTGGTGTTTCTCTGTGTATCAGCTTCAACGTCTCCTCCACATGTTTGTTTGTTGAGAAATGAGAGGAACAGACAGAGTATAAATGAGAGCTGTGAGCCAAAGCGGAACCTCTGGATCAGACTCCGACTGCTCAACATGAGACGTATCCTCGTTTTATTGGGTGAGAACCTGAATCTCAACTTTGCACCATCAACAGGCTCAGTGAATCATTGTCTGTCTGCTGTCAAACAACTGCCAAAGTGTGTGTTTGTATTAATACTGTATGGGGACTTGAACTTGTTGCTACAATTTAGGAGCAATTTTTATTTATTTTATTGTTCCCAATTTTTCAAGATCGGGAACAGCAGAGAATAGGCAGGTTGGCAAGACTGACTTGAATGTGAAATTCTATGTAGCGTCACAGGCAGTATGGGTAGGACCAGGCCAGCGTTTTCAGATAAGGTCAACTTAATTTTTGCAATTCTGTAATCATTTATTGAGTGTTTTATCTATTTAATTTTACAAGTTTGAAATATCTGTTTTTAATTCACATTTCCTAGTGTCCACTGGGAAATGTTTCCACTATCATGTATAATCCAAATTCAGTTTGTTGTGTGGATGAATGTTAGAAGATAGTTTAGGATTATCAAGATATATGTTGTTAAGAAAAAAAAATGTGATTTTATCTTAAAGATAAATCTTATCTGTAAAGATAAAAACTTTTCTTTGTATTGTTAATATTGCAGATTTAATCATGCTACATTTACATCAGCTCAGGTTCATTTTTTCGGTGTGGGGAGCACTAGCTCGAATTGATACAAAACAAGTGAAGGATCGACTAATCTGGTGTGTGTGTGTGTGTGTATGTGTGTCCAGTCGTGCTGTGTGTGTGTGATGGTGTTCGGTTCGGTCAGCTATGCAGTGGAAACCCGAACAACAGGAGAAGGACGTCAGACACCTGGGGACAGGGTCACTACGGAGCCAGACGGTAACCTAAACTTAACAGCTGCACAATCACATGTTATCCAGGTGCATTGTGGGTAACGTAGGTTGACAGTTCTGGCAGTGTTGTGAAATAATCAGTGGCAGCTCCTTATGTAGCTGAGGGTTAGCAGCCATTAATAACTGCTTTGCTTTACTTCAGTGGGAGCAGGGACCACAAAGGTCTGGACATCGTGTGTGAGGATGGATCAACTGTCTACGCTCCATTTGACGTGACTCTCAACGGATTGGTCACTGTCTATACCGACCCCAACAAGGCTGCCATCAACAGTGGCATCAACCTGCAAGGAGAGGGTCGGTCCATCCCACTCCCCACCCCACAGAGTCCTGATCTAGGTTTCTTAATCTGGACACTGATGTGTTTTTTTTTTTGTCCTGCAGGTCTGTGTTTCAAGCTGTTCTATGTGAGGCCGGACCAAACATCTGGAACAGTGAAAAAGGGGAAACGGATCGGCACCATGCTGCCTATGCAGCAGGTCTACCCAGGAATCACGTCACACGTCCATGTTCAGATGTGTGACCGGAGCAACCCCACGCAATACTTCTGAATGAACACATCGAGAATGAAACATCTTGACGTGTATTACAAACTTAAAATATAACATAAAATAAATAAAAAAATTCACAGCAGTTGTGTTGATTCTTTAAGACCTTCACACTCAGTGTGTTTAACACATACTGTGTGTTTAACACCAAGAAACGCACTCAGTGTGTTTAACACACTGAGTCTCAGACACTGAGTCTCACACTCAGTGTGTTTAACACACTCAGTGTGTGTTAATATCACACACTGCGCTAAGAAACACACTTAGTGTCATCTTCAAGGCAACAAGCAGCAAATCTCCCAGAATCCTTATGCCTTTTCTACCAAAGCAGTTGGAAGCAACTGTAAAGAGACAGAGCAGCCATAGTTGTTGTTCCTGTGTCCTCAGCTCAGTGATAAAATCTAAAACCCTATAAACTGAAACATTCAGTTCAAAGTCCTCATTTAGAACGAGCGGTAAGCCTCCTAAGTTTTCCCGGAATGTACCCGGTGGAAACATGAGTGGACTTTAAGTTGAAACCAACATTCAGTGGGTTTGTAGACAAGAAAACTGAGCTCTAACTGAAGGTCAAAGGTGAATGACTAAGGCTGCAAAGTTGTTGTGTTAATACTGGACACATGGGGGTAGCAGTGGATATTGGTTCCTGTCTATAACCACTTGGGAGACAACCTGGCCGTTTCTCAATTGTGCAGAAGCTGCTTAAAGGAGACATTTTTTTTAAGGATGCCACATCATCAAGTTTCGAGACAACAGAGTCCTTGATTCGTAGGAATTTTGAGGCTACACTGATGTATCCTTGATATTGTTAAAATACCCACAATCCTCCACTGCATAGGGGAATGAAGGGAAGCAGCAGCAAAATTAATTTAAATATATGAACTAAATATATGAAATATATGAATTTATTTTATGAGTTGCTGAAATTTAACCATCAAAATAAACATACATTGTTAATAAATTGCTTGTTTGTGTTTGTTCATGTTGTGGTTATGATCACATCACTATTATTGACGTTTACAATAGTTTGGCGATTCATTCATCCATTATCTTACTAGGTTGTACTAGGACTAACTGTTTATCAACTGTGTGACATTACACGCATGAATTTTTATAAATTTTTTTCATTTTTTGCAGGAATGACACTTACTAGTCACTTACTTCCACACTTATGAGTCTGTTCCAATTTTATGTGATTTAAATGCTAATGAGGTGTGGAGGCTCTTCTCCAAAGCATATGACTTCCAAGGTGAGCACGCTGCTGAGGAAGCACCCTCACAATTGAGAAACAGCCTCTGTCTGACTACCAGGTGCTTGATTCATTCAGAACAGAGAGGTGTCATGGTGGTTGCCACTCTAGTTCTGCTGCTAACAACACACTTTTCTCCTGTAGTGATAATGATGATGGTGAAGATTCACTTTCACAAACAGACATGAGACCTGCAGTCATGAAGCAGGACCTTTCTGTTCCTGAACTTTGAGGTTCAACACCCTGAGAGGATGTGTAGAAATCTGCAGCTTTATCTGCAGAGAAAGATGCGAACACACATTTTAGCCTCATTTATGCAACTTTTTTGTAAGTGATGACCTTTGTAGATGAGACTTCCGGTCAGTTAGACCTGTCTTGATGTTTACCACAGTCACTATGACGGGATGACTGGAACATTGTGATTGGTCATAAACCATAACAACGGATGCATTCAAGTGTTGACTTGGCACTAGGGGAAAGGTCAGAGCAGCTGCAGCCATATTACACCGAGTCCTCAGGCAAACTTGTCTGAAATGAAACACATTTCAGCACAATCCATCCAGCAGTTGTTGAAACAGGTCAGTATCAGCAACACTGAGAGAGAGATTCTGGATTCCACAAGCAGACTCAGCTATGAGGAAAATACTGTTAAAGTGTAAAACATGTAACAAGATTTTAACACAATCTGGAGAACAGAGGATGGCAAATTAGCCACAAGATCGGCTGATAACACAATTCACCATAGAGGGCACAGACTATTTTGGACCCTTTGAGGTCAAATCTAGGCAGAGTACTGTCAAGTGATACGTTGTTTTGTTCACGTCTTACTGTCTGAGCAATTCACAAAGAAGTTGCTAACACACATACTTCAAAACACCTTCCATTACATCAAAATATAACCAAAATAATACAAATTTATGCTGAAGGACATGTAAACACAACGGGGACCACACTCACATCTTTTGGGATCGCCCGATACTGATTCCATATTGGCAGGGGATTCAAGCAGAAATTCAAAACATCTTGAAAGTTGAATTACCATTGAACCCATTACATTATACAGGGTTTGACTCCAGGGGAAGATAGAGGGAAGAGAAAAGTCCTGTTTGTGGCAAGAAAAATGATAACCTTGTCTTGGCTCAAACCTCTACGTCCCAGTCTTCACTGATGGCGAAAGTTTAGTAAGAAAGTTCATGTAATGGAGAAGATAACTGCAAAAGTCCATGTGAAAATTGATTTGTTTTTGGTTTTGTGGGCCTTTGTCATCCCCACTTTGGATGGCCAGACAGATGAATTGGAAACAACTTGTTGGGAGAAGTTATCTCTGTTTTTGTCATTTTGTGGGGGTCGCCTGTTGAATGTATGGCTCACATTCCCTTTTAGAGGGTGAACAATCCAGCATTGCTTAAAACCCAAACACTCAAAACAATCGTAAGACCCTAAATTCACAGTTTGTCTTCATACTGAAAACCAAGCAAGCTTTTGCCCTTCTGCTCCACAGGAGGTCTCTGTTCTCCCTGAGCTCATCTTAAGACACCTACAGATCAAACATTTCATCACTGTCTGCTCAGTTAAACACATCATGTTGTACCATATAGGTGAGCAGGAACAGGATCTGCTTCAGGGGTACCGTGACAGATTAAACAAGAAATATTTCAGTATCAGTGCTGATTTAAACAGCTCTGCCAGGTCTCTGACTGATGTGTCCAGTATTTATCTTTTACTCTGTCATCTGATGGAGATCCTGTTTCTGCTCAACCATGTAGTTCCTGCCCAAACATCAATAACAGAATTTATTTTGAACCGGTAGGACCAGAATCTTTTTAAAACTTTTTTGTTTTTTCTTGAGAGGGGATTCCAGATGGGACATGGTATGATTTGTGGAAAACACACCAAACCACTACACAGTCTCTGAGTCGGAGAAAATTTCATTGGAAAAGTTTAATTCAGTACTTAATCACACCTAAAATTAAAATCAAACAGACAAATGCTCACCAGCCATGTTGGAGATTGTGAAACCCCATGTATTAGGATATGTGATTTCTAAATCCTGTCTTGTTCTGTACTTCGGACATTTGGATGGATTGGCGCATGTAGGAGACCAATATCTGGTCAAGATTCTCCTGGTGGCTGGGAAGAAGGCCATTACTAAGAACTGGCTCAAGACTTATGGCCCCAGTCACAAACAATAGATGTAAATTATAGAAGGTATACTGGCAATGGAGCATCTTACATACAAATTAAAAAAGAAAGAAGACCTCTTTTCAAAAAGCTGGGGAAAGTGGTTGTCATATAAGAAAAGACATGTTTAATGAGGACACCTAAAAGGATAATAACATGACTGTATACAGGCTCTGTTCTTTTCGATTGCTCAGTATTTATCGTTCACTCTGTGATTTGATGGAGATCCTGATGCTGCTCAAACATGTAGGTTTTGAATGTCATTGAAACATAACTTCTCATGTTTCATGTGTCATTTTCATCGCAGGAATGAGTTTCATTTCATGATCTGACCATCAGGAATCACTTATTAGAAAATGTTGCATAACAGGTGAAAGGATGTGTAGAAATCTGAAGCTTTATCTACAAAGAAAGAGACAAGGCCCCTGGTCAGTTAGACCTGTCTTGATGTTTACCACAGTCATGATGATGGGATAATAGGAACATTGTGATTGGTCATAAACCATAGCAATGGATGCATTCAAGTATTGACCTGGCAGTAGCGCTAGGGGAAAGGTCAGAAGAACTGCAGCCATATTACACCCAGTCCTCAAGTGAACTTGAGTGTCTGAAACACATTTCAGCACATCCAGCATCCAGCAATTGTTGAGACAGGTCAGTATCAGCAACATTGAGGATGGTGCCTGAGAGAAAATCAGAGGAATAATTCCCTAGGAACATCGAGTGTACAAAATTTAGTGTAATTAAGTGGTTGAGATATTTAAATCAAGGTGTTAGATTCAGAACAACTGTGAGGAAGTGTCCATCCCTGTGTCCTGTCTTCCCTTTACCCTTCTCAATCTGTGTCTGTTTACTTCCCTGTGTACATGTGGGCATGTGGTGGGAGTGGCTGGTTTGTCTTGTCATCACAGGTTGGGCAGGGCAGTCTCTTTCTTTCTGCCACTTTCCACCTCCTCCTGCTTAAAAACCCGGTCTTCACTCCCAATCTTTACCAAATTGTTGTTCTATTGCCACTGGTATTGTTCGGCTCCTGCTTGTATCAATTAATTCCTGTGCTCTTCTTTTGACCTTATTTTTTGGGAGTTTGTTCAGGATGATTCCTCCCCGTTTATTTCATCTTGCCCAGCCTGCCGTTCTTTTTGATCCTGCGTCCCTGCAGAGTACCCGCTGTCCACAGCTTTTTGTTTGTACTTTTTGGATTTTTGTTGGATTTTTTTTTTGTATCCGCTGCTCTAAGCCTGCCTTTCTGTTTTTGTATTTATACAAAAACAGACTTATACTTATTTATTGATAGCATGAGGTCCACAAAATCTGAGATCTTCCAAGCATAACACCAAAATTAGCATCTCTGGACACAAGCTTGGGCATTAGGCCCTGTGTTAAGAATAAATTACTGCTCAGTTTCTTCTTCTGACATTAATATCCAACTTTATTTTGAACAGATAGGACCAGAACCTTTTTTTTTTTTTTTTTTTTTTTAAATTCTTGTGTACAGATCCATCCATTCAACATGAAACCTGCTTCAGGTTTCAAACTCAAACATGAGCTCTTTCAAGATCACGGTAGTCAGTCAATATTATTATTCATAATTTTCCCCTGTGCTAACATGAGAGTGTTTGCTTGGCATGTATTATGCCCTGAAAGCATGTAAACAGTGTAATGATGTGTGTGATAGCATGAGACCCCTGTCAAGATAAAAGCAGAGGTGGTGAGAGTCTGACAGACTGAAGGCGAAGCAGCAGTTTGTTTCATCTGAGAGTGAAGACAAAGTCTCTTCCGTTTGATCTGCTGGTAAGTTCAGAGAGGTGAGGGTCCTCAACTTATAATGACTGAAGTATATTTTTCTTCTGTTCTCATGTTACTGTGTTGCTGTGGGTTTCAGAAAGGCACACGTTAGGGGACTGATCACGGCATCTCAACAGAAATCTGACCATGATGGTAAATGATCAAACTCAAACATGGCTCCATGTGCAAAACCAGAAAACACACTTTTCAAGCTGACACAAATGTTTATGTCAGTTTCCTCACAGTTAAAGTGGTACATGTTCTACTCACATCATGCTTGTATGGGCTGTTGCTGTCATCATAGCTTTTCATGATCCCTTAGTCCTGGCTTTTTCTACATCACACCACTGTATCACACTGCCACAACATCAGAACTCATCAGGGTAAAAATGTTTAAAGTCTAACTCAAGGTGAAAATGATGTCTGTTCCAGCTGATGCAACTCATCCTCCTTCTCTTGGCCCCGGTGCTGATCAGCTGCATAGACAAGCCCCTCGACTGCAGTGACATCTTTCACAATGACAAAAGCTCACCAAGTGATGTGTACACCATCTATCCCAAAGGACCACACTCTGATGTTGAGGTACGCCATGTGAGAGGTCACCATGTGAAAACAGTTGTTAACAAATATGCATACACGTAGTGTCAGTTTTATCCTCAGCAGCAGCAGTTGTGGCTGACACGTTTACTAATGAATGTTTTTGTATGTAGGTGTACTGTGACATGACATCAGGAGGAGGGTGGACGGTGAGTACTTTATGAAGTCTCATCTCAGCGCTTTTCAGTTTAAACACTTCTTGTTAGACCGCCACAGTAAATCACATACATGTAAAAACAGTTTGGAAACATGACCTTTGCCCCAGGTGTTCCAGAGGAGGATGGATGGCACAGTGAACTTCTACAGACCCTGGGATTTCTACAAGATTGGGTTTGGTCACGCTTCAGGAGAGTACTGGCTTGGTGAGAAACTGATCATGTGACTGCATGAAACTCTAAGTGCATATGCATAAGTACAAATATACAACTCCACAAAATGTCCAATAAAACTCATCCAGTTTGTGTGTGTGTGTGTGTGTGTGTGTAGGTCTTGATAACATTTACTATCTGACTCAACAACGAAAGTACGAGTTGCTGGTGGACATGGAGGACTTTGAAGGAAAAAAAGTGTCTGC